>VXBP01008400.1:26286-54599 GCA_013400115.1 Rhinopomastus cyanomelas | reverse complement strand
TGCATCCCTTGATGCAGGAAACATGCTTTCAAACAAGACCCAGTCTCAGTCTTCCATTCCGAAGGTTTAAGGATTCTCGACTCCTTCTGCTTTCTTCAGCTAAGCACAAAGGAATTCTGAGATATCTCTCTTACGGATCCTTCTCTCCCCAGTACTCAAGCATCCTCAGCTTTTCTCAGTGGCAGAAATGACAAACATTCTCTTTTCTTCCTGATCAACGTTTTCTAAGACAGCAGCAACAGCCGCATGGCCCCGGCCACATGTAGGACTCAAGATGGAGACTCACCGTATGGCAGCATTAGCAGGTCCCCATCCCCAACTCCACAAACTTGGGCAAGAGGGTTCCATGACCCTCATGTCTCCTTTATCCTCCTGCCTCAGCTACAGGGGGGAAAGGGAAGAATCCTTCAGCTCACCACAGGTCACTGAAAGGGTGCTCAGTAAGAGGTGGGGTTAAATTGGCACTAGTTCTTGCTTCTCTGGTCCACACTAACTGCCTAGAGGTCGGCTGGGTCAAAGCCAGTGCCTCCACTGTCAAGCTGGGATCAGGTCTGCATGAAGGGCAATGGGTTTGCTGCTCCCCACCCAGCCATCTATGGGAGCACAGCGGGCCTGCTGTGCCCTCTCCATCCCATCTCTGATGGTTGAAGAGGGTGCTGGGGGCAACGGAGCCACGGCAAGCTGTGCCTAGCAGTCTTCCCTGCTGCCTATCCGAGGCAGAATGGGGGCCTGGGGAAACAGAGCCATCACTCCCTTGCCATCTACTGGAGGGCTACAGGGTCACGGCCGGCTGCCACATCCAGATACCATGAGCCACCCTGTCCTGTCTTCCCCAACCCTGAGAAGGGGTGGGGGTGTGGATACCAGAGCCAAAGCCCTTTGCCAGGAGGAAGACCCCAGCCAAAAGAGGCAGGGCCACATGCTCATCCCCTTTTATCTTGTCACCTAGCCCACACCCCTTCAGGGCAGGTCTCCATGACAGTTCTTTTAAAGAGAAACGCATCTTCTTCCTCATGAAAATACAAATCTATACACTTCAAAATTCTGGTAATTTGCAAACTGCAGCACACAGACACAGACTTATCTTAATGGGGGGACCTCAGTTCGGGTTCCCACATCCCTGTGCAGTGGTGACTGTAGCCTGATCTTTTTCTGCTTCTTCTGCTACCAGGTTGAGACCAGTTTTTTTTCCCCACATGCGCAGCTGGATAAGGCTAGATGTCTCCCTCTCCACGATCTCAGTCAACAGATTACCAATCCCAAAAGGTTGATA
Organism: Rhinopomastus cyanomelas; assembly: GCA_013400115.1. NCBI lineage: Eukaryota > Metazoa > Chordata > Aves > Bucerotiformes > Rhinopomastidae > Rhinopomastus > Rhinopomastus cyanomelas. The sequence goes on along the minus strand of VXBP01008400.1, from coordinate 53,326 downwards.
ACTGTTAAAACTGATGCTCATCTAAAGGATTGTCCCAACTGAAAAATTATCCATTGAATGAGAAATTGAGAGTAAACAGATATTTACATATATTTGCTTTGGTTTCTGTTAGTATAACAAATCAGCAGAGGGATGTCAAGATAGCCTTCCGTTGTAATCGCAGAAAAGATGTTGCAGTGTCTTGATTTTGTGGTATTCTGATGTTAGATATCAGAACCTTACAACATTTCTAAGTTCTATTCACTTTTGCTCTAACTTTTAATTGATTGTCAGCTAAATCTCCAAAAGCACACTCTAATTAATCTAATCTTCCAAAGGAAGTGTGGATTCTGCAAGGCTCAGCTTGACAGGGTGCTGGACAATCTTATTGAAACTGTATTTCTTCAACTTGAGGGGTTGGACTGAATGATCCTTGGGGTGCCTTTAATTCTGCTATACTGTGGTGCTGTGGTACTGTGTTAAAAACGTAAATTTTCATTTATGGGATAAGGCTTTAGAAACCCTAGTCAAACAAGATTGGAGAAAACTCTAGTAACATTCATAGCAAAAGAACAAATATCAATCCGCTAATGGTCTTTCTCGTACTTCATAGAATCACATTACCAGTCTTCTGGAAATCCCTTTTCTATTACTTTTCTCAAGCACAATAATAAAATCAGTATTAATACAAAAGAAGAAATAGAAAGAAAACATTAAGCAGAAAGAGCAGAATAGTAGGTGACAAGGTCTTTACCAACAAACTGTCTTCTGTGTATCTAATCTTCACATTACATGAAGCTTTCCTGTGATTTACTTTGCATTATTATGAAAACAGGTATTTAAAAAGCTTTGAAAAAAGTACACAATTTTAACCTTAAACTTTTGGATTAAATTCTCAATTTTACACCAAAATAAGTCATTTACAATGGTTAAAAGCCAAAGTGCAACAGCAGAACTTTAGGATTAAATTGTTGATCTCAATGTAAAATCTGCAAGTTTTTACATTTGATATTTCCAGTGATAGTTATGATGTTACTATGAACTTTTAATTATTTCTTATTCGTCTTTAGACAATGGTCTTTGCTTTTCACCACAATTAAGCTAAAATGAAACAACCAAGTTCAAGGGTTGCATCTGAGTAAAATTAATCTATTAAAGGCAAATATAAACCAAAATTTCTTTCTAAATATTTTTACAACATTCATTACTAATCTATTTATATAGAATATCTGTTACAAAATGATTGATCAACTGATCAAAGCCATCTCTACTTAATACGTGCACAATTCATAGAAATTTATGAAAGTCAAATTTCAGACCTTAGATGGTTTAATATGTTAAACATCTTTAAATTTCCTGGTGCAAATTAACACACAAAAACTCCTTTCTTGCTTTATTAAAAAAGATCTGTGTTCTACTCCAATAATGTTATGAAAGATGTGCATATGATAAACAGTCATATATGGAGCTTAGTATACCTACTTCTACAGACACACTATGTATCTAATACCACTTACTTTGTTAAACTCATAGAAGAATTAACAGGCATGATTTTTGGGCACACATTTTAGAAAATTCAGTGTATGCTGACTCGTATCAGAAAGCCGTAGTAGTCTTAACTGTTTTCATATTTCAGTCCACCATGTGATGATACTACATATTCATTCTTTGCATATCACAGAAAATTTTACAAAAGTAAGGTAAACATTTTTACCAGTAATTTGTTGTCCCTCTTATCATGTAATCATTACCTTTTGTTTTGTTCTTGAAGGCATTCTTCAAATTCTAAAATACTAATATATTTTAATGTCTGTGAATTCTTGCTGATATGCAAGGTCTATTAGCCATAATTGTCTGGCCTATATATGTCGACAAAGGTTTAATCCTGATCTGTTTTGAAATTCCCATAATATATGGGGGAAATATGTATAGTTAACAAAGTCTTTATTTGCTAGGTGTGTCTGAATCATCCCACTTAACAGATGGTCTCAAGGTTTGTGAACAGAGTTGTTCAGGTTCCTTGCATGTAGCTTTTGCCATTGTACCGTGTTACCAGAGTATATTTTCATGTGTTCAGTTAACCATTTCTTTGAATATGCTCCTTCTCAGCACTACCATCTATACTCATATGTTGAGCTGACAGTTAATATTTACAGATGTCATTATTCAAAACCTTTGAATGATGGGCAGACCCATGTATTGCATCTCAAGAACACAAAAAGACTCTATGACCTCTGGAAGAGAGGGCAGGCCTGTTGTGAAGATTTTAAGGATGTAGTCAAACTCTGCAGAAAGAAGGTAAGGAGTGCCAAAGAAAAAGCTAGATCTCAACTTAGCTACAGCTCTTAAGGATAATAACCTAAGTTTCTATAAATACATTAATAACAAAAGGAGAACCAAGGAAAATCTCCATCCTATTTTGGGCTCAGAGGGAAACCTAGTAATAGATGGTGTAGAAAAAGCTGAGATGCTCAATGCCTACTTTGCCCAGTCTTTAGCAATGGAACCACGTGTTCCCTGGACAACAGGTCTCCTGAACTGGGAGACAGGGAGAGCAAAATGAGTCTGTCACAATTGGAAAGGAAGTAGTCAGCAACCTTCTACACCACTTAGACATAAACAAGTCTATGTGGCTGGATGGGCTGCACCCAAGGGTGCTGAAAGGGTTTGCAGATGTGCTCACAAAGCCACTTTCCATTATTTACTCAAAATCCTGGCTAGCTGAGCTGGGGAGGTCCCAGTGGACTGGAAAGTGGCAAATGTAACACCCATCCACAAGAAGGGCAGAAAGGAGGATCCAGGAAACTATTAGACCTGTCAGTCTGACCTTGGTACCAGGGAAGGTCATCTCAAGTGCCATCGCACTTCACATACAGGACAAGCAGGGGATCAGGCCCAGTCAAAAAGGGCTTATTAAAGGCAAGTCCTGCATGACGAACCTGATATCCTTCTATGACAGATTGAGCCAGCTATTGGATGAGGGAAAGGCTGTGGCTGTTGTTTATGTGGACTTTCATAAAGCCTTTGACACTGTTCTCCATGGAACACTCCTTGATATTCTGGATGCTCATGGCTTGGACATGCACGCAATAAAACACTGTTTGAATGGACAAGCCCAAAGAGTGGTGGTTAATGGAGTTAAATACAGCTGGTGGCCTGTCACAAGTGATGTGCCTCAGGGCTTGGTGTTGGGACCACTTCTATTAAACATCTTTCTTGATGATCTTGATAAAGACACAGAGTGTACCGTTAGTAAGTTTGCAGATGACGCCAAGTTAGGTGGGAGTGTTCATCTGCAAGAGGGTAGGGAGGCTCCTCAGAGATACTTGAATAGATTGGAGCAATGGGCCAAAACTAATAGCATGGGCTTCAATAGGGCCAAGTGCCAGGTCCTGCACTGGGGCCACAACAACCCCGTGCAATGCTGCAAGCCTGGAATGGTGTGGCTGGAGAGCCATGTGGCAGAGATGGACCTGGGGTTTCTAATTGACAGTAAGATGAATATGAGCCAGTAGTGTGCTCAGATGTCCAAGAAGGCCAATGACATCCTGGCTTGTATTAGAAATAGTGTGGCTAGCAGGAGTAGAGAGGTTATTGTGCCCCTGTATTTGGCACTGGTGAGGCCACATCTCAAGTACTGTGTCCAGTTTTGGGCACCTCAATACAAGAGAGATGTGGAGGTGCTGGAGCAGGTGCAGAGGATGACAATTAAGTTGGTGAAGGGCCTAGAGAATAAATCTTATGAAGAAAGACTGAAAGAGCTGGAGCTCTTAGTCTGAAGAAGAGGAGGCTGAGAGAAGACCTCGTCACTCTCTACAATTACCTCAAAGAATGTTGTGGAGTGATGGCTGCTGGTTTCTTCTCACAAGTAATTAGTAATAGAACAAGAGGGAATGGGTTCAAGTTGCAACAGGGTAGATTTAGACTTGATATTAGGAATATTTTCTCACAGAAAGGATAGTCAGACACTGGAATGGGCTTCCCAGGGAGGTGGTTGAGTTGCTGTCTCTGGACATGTGTATAGATTGTTTGGATGAGATGTTGTGTGATCTGGTTTAGAAGTGAACTTTTAAGGTAGGGTAGATGGTTGGACTTGATGATCCCAGGGGTCTTTTCCAACCAGAGTGATTCTATGATTCTGTATCGGATAAACTGATACAACAGCAGTTTTGTGAGTATCAATATTTTCAATTTAATACCTATGCTTTGTTTCTTTTCAGATTTGCCTTGTTTTGTGAATGTATTTGGACAATTGTGTTGTTTTGTTTGCTACCTAGGTCACCACATTACAATAGACTGTATTTAGAAGTACCTATTTTTATAATTTTTCTTTCTGTGCCAAACATCTGTCTTCCCCTCTTGGTCCCGTAAGAACAAGTTTTGATGTTCTACTGTAAAATCACTGCCTAATTAGAAGTTAACAAATACATTTTTTCCTTTAGAAAAACTATTAAGCTAATTTTGATGCACAGATATGCTTTTCTATTCAATTTCCAAATGCCAATTCCAGATACATGCACTAGTACATTAGCTAATTAGAAATTAATTTCTGTTTTATCTCTTACAAATGTCAAAAAAGGAATGAAAATGAAAGATTATTAATTTCACTGTGGTTCTTTTCTTCTCCTCAGAGCACTGCTTGCTACTGAAGTTCGGATTCTATTTACGCTAATAACACTAATAAAACTGAATCACATATGCTTAGTCTGAGTGGTGTAAGTGGAGTGCCATTTGCACTGAGTGCGTTTATTCCAGTGTCAGATGTAAGAGAGGAAAGGAGGATGTGGAAGAAAATAAAAATCTTCATATGGCAGAAGCTGAGGGCTACATTTTGTTGCTGGAAAGGAATGCAAGCACAGTCTCTATCGTGTAACTAATGAAGCTCTTCTAGAAGACTTATTTTTAGATACTTTTTCTTCTGTCCCATTTCTTTGTAATGGAAAAGTAGATCCTGTCTTGTCCTTTGAGACTCCGATGACTGGAAGCTAATGAAGTGGCAACATATGATAGGCTTCAGAACACTATATTAAACAGACCACACCTCCCTTTAGCCTGTGCTTTTTTGTCTGTAGATCATAGAAGTAAATTGTGAAGGAATAGTGTAGAACTGTGCACAGGCAGCACACTTTCTCTACTTTCCCCTCCTAGCTTCCAATAATGAAGAAATAAGGACTTTCTGAGTTGAAATTGTGCTTAGACTGATAATGTAGGTGATTAATAGCATCACAAATGCTTATGAGAGATGAAGCTATAGAACTGGATTGCAGTAGCTAACCAGTATGAAAGGCAAGTTCGTGCAAGTGCTGTCCTTTTCCCTACCACTGGCATGCTGGGAGTGAATAGCAGTGCAGGAGGAGAAAAGAATATAGTTTAAAGTATTGTATTCAGTTTAATATTACAGGAAAATTTACACAGCTGCAAATCAAAAGTGAAGATGGAAGCTATATTCTTGACTATATGAAATAAAAAAAAGAAAAAAACAGCAGTTAGAATAAATTTAATGTGAAAAATGTTACCTAAAATATCATTAAAAAATTGAGGTTCTGCAATATTTCTGAAAACATGAAAAATGGTACTTAGGTGCCACACCATCAAGATTTTTAAATGCTACAGTCAGTCTTGTCATGTTAAAAACAGCTTCTAAAACAGTAGTTGGAACTTAACATGAGAAGGCAGTTGATAGGCTAAAGCAGCCATATTTCTCATTGACTTCTCCTTCAACATCCACTTTTTTGACCATCAGCTAAGGATGACATTGTCAGTCTTTACCAGCTAAAACATACAATGCATCTGGAGGAACTGAAAGCCTGCAAGTTCCAAATTTCCTCCTACTGTTTGCAAATTACATGAAATGTGAACAGCAGGAGACTGACTTTTAAAACAAACAAGTGTTGCCACACATTTGTAAGATGGCTGCTATTCAAATGTCTTTTTTCCTTCCTTTCACATTCTGTATCTAATTTAAACTCCTACCTCCTGGTTCACCCTAGGGGAAATTTATGGACATATTTTGTAGGAGTCACCATGAAGAAAATGTGAAAGACTAGAAAGTTTATAGCTGGAAACACTAGTCTTGTCTAAAGACACAATGGGAAATTGTGTAACGGCCTCTGGAAATGATCAAGCCAGTCAAAAGCATAGTTCCCCTTTACTTCATAACTCAAAGTTTTATCGAGTCAGCAGTAGCACATCCTCGCTGCATATTAGCTGTCTGTGTCATATATACTGAGCTATTGCTTTTTGTTTTTCTCTTTACTTCCTATCATACAGTCTTTCTTAATTCACATAATCTTTTAACATACTGCTTACACCCATTATCTTTGTCTTTCCGCTGCTGTCCATAAAAATATTTACTTATTTAATTGAGTAATCTCTTTTCCTAATTTCATTTTTCCTACCAATATTTCCCAATTCCCTTGCTGCTATTTATCTGTTGCTACTAAAATTTCACATGTACAGCTATTTTCTGAAGGTAGTATTCTGCCATATATTTGGACAAGCAAGTCACCATCTGAAATGCACTCTTTCCTCTTCTTGCTTTTACATGTCTGTCAACTGTCAATACAATCTTCACCTAGCAGAAAGATCACTCAATAATTATTGTTGTGAACTTGTTAACATAACAATGTTTTGGGGTTTTTTTGCCAAGCTGACCTATAGTATGGGAAGATTATTCTTTCCATGTTGAATTTTTTTTGGTGTGAAGATAGTACTGTATTCTGAAGAAATGTTGTAAGGGTATGAGATCTAATCCTGGTTTGAAGACGTATGTTGTTTTCACAGTGCAGAAAGAGACTGTTTCAGAGACTTTTGGGAATATACACTCTTTTGCTGTCAAAAAACATCACATTCTTAAGTTGTTAATACTATGACCATTTCCTCATATAGTTTCTTGTGGTTAGTCTGCAGAGCTTACTTACAAAAGCCTTTAGTCAAGAAGTAACAAAAAGCATCTTTTCAGCAAGGACCAGAATTTCAGAACTATACTTTTCAAATCATGTCAACACCTCGTAGCATCAGTTTATGGAAATGGAATCTCACCTGACAAGAGCACTACTGGATGGATGGATGGATTTCAACTTACCTAATTGATGTGTTCATGCCTTCTTCATAGTAGGATTTTACGTAACGGTCTTTTAAAAAAAAAGGACCTGCAGTGTAAAATATTAATTTGTTGTCTCTATTTGTACTATGACCAGACACCTAGCAGACTATGTATATTAATATATGACTACTAGCTATTGAAAAGTCAAGAAGCAAGAACATATCATTTATAAACCAGTGATTTCTCTGGAAGGTAAGTTCTTGGTAGCTCAGAAAATCTAAACCTCTCTGTTGTTTCCTAGTTCTCACATCAGTGATCTCAGTCTCCAGACACATGAACAAAGCAGTACAGAATCCTTCACTAGGTCAGGTGAATGTAGGCATTTAGGCTGCAGTGCTATCAATTCTCAGATTTCAGAACCTCCCTGACAATGCCAGAAGTAAGGGATAATCAGAAGCTTGGGATGTGGGCCTGAATGCAAGTAGGTATTCTGGTTTCTGGTGAGACTAGTTTGTACTTCAGAGGTGCATATTTCCCTTTGTGTTTCAGCCGGTTTTTCAGTTCTTTTACAGAAAGGGTTTTATCTGGATTAAAAACCTCTGCCGCACTTACATGCTTGGATTGGATCTTTTAGTGTATGAAATGTGATTAAAAGAGGTTCTGCTTCAAGAATGGCAAATGAACTTGGGCCAATATGCTTCTTCTGGCAAATCAGAATATGAGAGAGATGTATATGGGTAAGTATGTGTGTCTTTTATTCTCTTTTTTTAAAGTCTGTCTGATGTTGTAAAAATATAACAATGAAAAAGACAGTAGCTAAGATTATGGAAGAACTATCTGCTAAAGAACCATTAGATATATAACTCAATATGCTTAACAGTGCAGCTGGTGGCTAAGGAGATTTTAATTTGAGGCCAATTTAGAGTATACAGACTTATTTGACAGGTGAAAAAAATGGTATAACATTATAAGATGACATTGCAGATGAAACTATAGAAGAATTTTGATAAAACAACGTAGCAAGCTCTCTGGTGATCTTTGGCTGTTTGGACAAACTGTGCTTGAAATTGTAATATAATCCTTGAACTTCTGAGTGTTGCTATGCTGAGTATCTCCTTATTCCTCTGTCTCATGCCTGTGTACAGGCACGCACACACAAACATACGTGCATATTGTACATGCATCAGTGTGGGAACCGTGCAAGCCAGTATACAAAGTGCATAAATTTTAGAAACGCAGAAGACTGCTTTTAAATATGTTTGGCAACATCAGTCAATGTGTGTTAGACATAGACTTAGTAGATGCCAGATGCTTAAATACCTTCTAAAATACCTTGCCTATTGTGAAATTTTATGAACGTACATTTTGTAAGAAAGTTTTGGATATCCAGACATTCACAGGATAAACCAGTAGTGTGAGTCTGAGACAGATACTTTTCTATTCTTAGATATATAGCTATTCATTTAACTATAAATTTTTCAGGTTGTTTTGGAATTCACCACTTTTAGAAAGAAATGCTATTGTAGATAGAGTGTTATGTAGGATGAGATCACACAAATTTAGCTTGGACTGTCCACAGAGTAGGGAACTAAGTTTGGGGTTTTTTTGGAAACAAGACTTTGAAAGCAAAGATAAATAATGGATTGATTCAGTTGTATTCCAATTCTGACCTTCTCATGTTTTACTCAATGACTTTCCTGTAACATATTTTCCTTTTTCAGCTTAATCCAAATACCCAGTCCTTAAATAATTATTCTAATTTGTGACCATTATTTGTACTTTCAATTCCTGTGACTTCTGTCAATGGAAAAACCCATGTGAGCTCCTTTGGCTCATGTAAGGTAAAAACCCAGCAATGAAGGAATCTTGAGTTAACCTGGTTTATACTCTAAAGACGATTAGGGCTCATTCCATTGATAATTTTTGTTGACAGTTACAATAGAGTAAGTAGAGCACCCATACTGGCACAAATAGAGATAAGACACATCTATGATTTTAGAAACCCTCTTGACTGTGTGCAAACCAATGTCAAGAGTAGAACTCTTATAAATTTTCAGTGAAAAGAATCAGCCCAGCATCTTTCTTGTACACCTCTTGCAGTACAGAAGTTAAAGGGAAACACTCAAACCTTTAAAGCTTCTAAGCTAAAAGCTGTGTATTATTAACATATAAATAACTCTTTGATTAAAGTGGGGAAAGGAAAAATCTGGGAGAGGAAAACTCAGAAAGTTTCGAGAAATTCCAAGTAGTTAATTTATTTTTTGTGAAGAGATAATACATCAAACAAAAGAATCATGCATTGATTATACATCTAATCCTGAGGGACTGAGTCCTGCACAGAGCAGGGATTCACTATTCTCAGTAAAATAACTTTAAAGACTAAACTTTTCAACAATCTATTTAGTTAACTACTGAAAGAATTGGAAAAAGCAGCACCTGTAAGAATCCTTATCTTTTTTGTGTTACATTTTACTTAGCTAAATTTAAATAATAACTATTTTTAACCTGTCCCTGCCATTAGTGCCCTACTGCCAAGTTGAGATAGTTATAACTAAAGCAAGATCATGCTAACATGCACATTAATGTTCTTTCTATGTAGACAAATAGATATATCTCCTAGGAGAGTATCACCTCCAGACACATATGACATGAAGCAGCCACCTGGCCTCAGAATACCACTGTATGTCTGAATGACATAGGAATAAAGTACTTTACACTACTTACATGTAGGTTTAACTTTAATTAAGCTTTAAAATAAAGACAAATTCTTAGAGGTCAAAACAATGGATGTACATACTTGTAAAAAATTGTATTACAAACTTTTGAGTAAAATAACGAACATGCAGTTTTTTAATTGTTATCCTGTCTATTTGTCATTGTAGCTTACATATTTAATTTACTAAGAATAGTATGTCAAGGCCTTTAGGAAGATGACCCCAAAACTCAAGTTTTCAAGACAACTGGACAATAAAGAGAAGTATGTATCATCATGTGTAAGTAATGCAACCCAAATCTGACCTACCTGACTTTAAAATGGTTTGATAAAAGGCAAAATTTCATGAGAAACAAAATCTCTTTTGTTGAAATGTAAAGCTAACTTTCTTTTGCCTGAATTTTTTAATTAAGTATTCAAAATATTGTCAATCATTTAGAATTATAAAGTCAGAATGCCACTGCATTTTGGGAAGGGATACAGAATTATTACCCTGCTACGAGAGTCTTTTGATATGATCTGATGTTACAAATGGAACATTTAGCAGTAACTCCAAGGACCAGTATATGTAACTTAATAAGCAAAAGATTTGTCAAGAAAATCTATTGTACACTGGAATGTTTTCCTTTATTTATTAACTTACATTAGATATAATTCCTTTATTTCCTTAAATAAAATGTAATAAACAATTAAAGTATTCTTAAATATTTCCTTAATTTATTAACTTAATTCAGACATAAGCTTTATGTGTCTACATGTCAAAATTTCAGCAAACGCCAACGATAATATCTGAAAACTGTTCAGTTTTCCATCCACATCTGAAAAAAAAAGCAACCAGTAATATTACTGGTTCATCTCTTCAGCTTACATTGCAGTGAAAACAAGCCTCGTGAGATATGACAGTTCGATTGTAAACAGTTATACTTTATGGTATTTCTTACTAGAATCTACATTTTTTCCCAGTAGAAACCAGGTCCTAAGAATATTGTTTTATTTAAGTGAAGTCAAATGAATGGTTCAGTTTTGGTCTCCTGTGGAAAACCACTGTTAACAGCTAATTCATTTCTTCACATTGCAGAGCAGTAGCCAAGAATCTTCCACTTTGCTGGCAGATGACTATTTTGTCTGCTCATTAAAAACTAAAACCCGTATTATAATTTTAAAATTAAATGAGTTTTGAAAAACTGTTGATATATTTTGTTGTAGAGTTTATTAGTTTCATAATTTATCAAAATTTGTTTTCTTTCCAAACACATTCAGTGCATGCAGACTAAACAAGAGCATTGACATGCTCCAAAGCACAAAACACTCACTTGAGCAAAACATAGCAACTTTGAAGAAGTGGTCAGCTCATTCTTCTACTGGGTAGCTTGATTCTGATTCACTTTTTAGATGAGTGCAACCTAATTTTCAGTTCATTGAAAAATTAGTATTTGACATTAACAGTTTTATCTCAAAGCTCATTTAGTCACACTTCAAAGTAAATCCTAAAATGATAATGACAACAAGTCTTTCTGAAACTGAAAACTAAAGTGTAGCGTGAATTATATGATGGTATAGGATGATAAAGGCAATCTGCACCAGTATACAGTCCCGGTTGAAATTATTAACATTTAGTTCTACAATCTGGTTATCCATCTTTACTGCTCATGTCTTTTGTCTTACAGTATAACACATAATAATAAAAGCCAAGTTTGCTGAATAATTTGTTGGTGTTTGATGGTCTCTCTACTGCAAGATACCCATGACTTGACTAAAGGAAATTGCGATCAGCAAAATTGGTCTATGAATTAGATAGACCCCACCCACAAACTCTCAACTCCCTCTTCATCTACCCCTCGACAGAACTCAACACATTCCAATTGCTCGTTTGCATAAAGAGCTACTCCACCACCTCACCTTTCTTGCCTGTCTTTCCTGAAAAGAATATAGCTGTCCATGACCACATTCCAATCATGTGAGTTGTCCCACCATGTCTCTGTAATTGCCACCAAATCATATTCACCTGATCAAACACAGATTTATAACTCATCCTTCTTATTCCCCATGCTGCATGCATTGGTGTACAGGCATTTCAGGGAGTGTGATGAGTGCTCTGATTTCACAATAGGACAGTGGGAAGCCTCATGGTCTTCATCAAGACCAGATTGCTGCCCTACTGGTTCCCACCTTTGAAAGCAGTTTAAGCTGTCTGAATGAGTCCTGTCAGGTTATATTCCAGAACACTTTTGCACTTCTGAGATTATGTTAGTTTTCAGATAATGCCATAAACAAGAGAATATTTTTATAATCTCATTTGAATAGATACTCCAGGTTGAGTGCAATCCTCAGAAATTGCTTTTATCATTTATTTTAAAGTGGAAGACAAAAAAGTCTGAGACATTATTGTGCATTAGAGCAGTCTTGTGCTTATAGGAGATAAGAAGATTGAATGGGTGAAGTAGCTTCTGAAAGCTCTGATGTAAGAATGAAGAAAGCATAAATCCTTCAAGGAAAGAGATGCAAATGAGTGCATTCAATTGTTCCTTTTCTTTGCCAAGGTCTGCTTCTCTTCTGTACTTTTCAAAGTGAAAAACATGGCATAGATTCATTCGGTTTAATGAACATGCCTGAAATGGGAAACTGACTTGTTAATAATCATTAGAATACTGTGAAATTAATGCTAACACTACCACCAGTGTGATCTTTGGTAAGCTGAAGTGTTCACTCATATCTTCATTTTAGTAGATAAATTGTCATGGTATCATTAGAATCTAGTAACTTCAAATATATACTTGTTTTTAATGGTTAGAACCTATTCCTGTTTCAGAATTCCTACTTTTAAAACCCATGTTGCTACATATTTATTTCAGTTGCCATATGCCTATAGAGCAGCACATGATAAGGTGTCTTCTTTTTGCATAATGATTTATGGAAAAACGTGTGAAGAAATACAACTCAGTGTTGAGAACTGCCACTCTGTAGCATCATTTTTTGGTGTAATAGCACTAGTTGCCAAGAATGAGAACTTCTTTCATCCCGGCACATATACTATTATCACTCACAGTTACCCTTGCAGGTTGTTGGAAAACACACTTCAACTTAAAAAAGTCCTCAAGTTCTATTGGATTGCCCCTTTGTTTTTTGTTAGTGTTCCCTGGCATTAATTCATTCAACAATGACTGCAGTATTTAGTTTCCTTACTTAGGGAATCACTTTCATGATTGTAGTCCTTGAATTACAGAATCATAGAATCATAAAATCACTAGGGATTGGAAAGGACCTCGAAAGATCACCTAGTCCAATCCCCCTGACACAGCAGGATCACCTACACCAAGTCACACAGGAACACATCCAGGTGGGTCTTAAACATTTCCAATGAAGGAGACTCCACAACCTCCCTGGCCAGCTTGTTCCAGTGCTCTGTCACACTCACCGTCAAGAAGCTTCTTCTTGTATTTATGTGGAACCTTCTATATTCCAGCTTACAACTTCTGCCCCTCAACCTGTCACTAGATGACACTGAGAAGAGCCTGGCTCCATCCTCCTTACATCCACACTTCACATATTTATAGACATTAATGAGTCTGATCAACTTCTTCCTAACCCAGTCCTCATCAGACAAAGCAGGCTCCTCTCCTGCCTCCACTTGCTCTGGAGTCTCAGCAGTCTGACGTTTGATATCAAGACAGCCCCCAGAAGTATAGACAGAGGCAAAGACAGTGTTCAGTGTCTCTGCTTTCTCTGTATCTTCTGTCTCCAGGGCACCCATCTCATTCAGCAGGAGGCCTACGTTACCCCTAGTTTTAGTTTTGCCTGTAATGTATTTAAAGAAGGCCTTTTTGTTGCCTTTGACCTCTTGCAAGGTTGAATTCCAATAAGGCCTTGGCTTTCCTAGTTGCATCCCTACATTCTTTCACCAGAGCCTTAAAATCACCCCAAGACGCCATCGCCTCCTTCCATGACCTATAGGCTTTCTTCTTCTTCATCAGTTTGCCCAGCAGCTCCCTGTTTAACCACGCAGGTCCTCTGGCTCCCCTCCTTGACTTATTTCCTGTTGGAATGCTCTTTTCTTGCGCTTCAAAGAAATAGTCTTTGAATGTTAACCAGGTATCCTGGCCTTCCTTACCTGACAGTACCATGTCCCATGGGATTTCCCCTAACAATTGTTTGATAAGGCCAAAGTTGGCTCTACTGAAGTCCAGGGTTGTGATTCTGCTAGCTATTGTGTTCCTACCACATGAGATGCTGAACTCCACAATCTCATGGTCACTGCACCCAAGGCTGCCCTCAACCTTCACTCCTTCAGCCGGACCCCCCTTGTTGGTGACTACAAGAACCAGCAGTGTTCCTCTGCTAGTGGACTCTTTCACCATTTGCATCAGGATNCAGGGCACCCATCTCATTCAGCAGGAGGCCTACGTTACCCCTAGTTTTAGTTTTGCCTGTAATGTATTTAAAGAAGGCCTTTTTGTTGCCTTTGACCTCTTGCAAGGTTGAATTCCAATAAGGCCTTGGCTTTCCTAGTTGCATCCCTACATTCTTTCACCAGAGCCTTAAAATCACCCCAAGACGCCATCGCCTCCTTCCATGACCTATAGGCTTTCTTCTTCTTCATCAGTTTGCCCAGCAGCTCCCTGTTTAACCACGCAGGTCCTCTGGCTCCCCTCCTTGACTTATTTCCTGTTGGAATGCTCTTTTCTTGCGCTTCAAAGAAATAGTCTTTGAATGTTAACCAGGTATCCTGGCCTTCCTTACCTGACAGTACCATGTCCCATGGGATTTCCCCTAACAATTGTTTGATAAGGCCAAAGTTGGCTCTACTGAAGTCCAGGGTTGTGATTCTGCTAGCTATTGTGTTCCTACCACATGAGATGCTGAACTCCACAATCTCATGGTCACTGCACCCAAGGCTGCCCTCAACCTTCACTCCTTCAGCCGGACCCCCCTTGTTGGTGACTACAAGAACCAGCAGTGTTCCTCTGCTAGTGGACTCTTTCACCATTTGCATCAGGATATTGTCAACAATGCACTGGAGGAATCTCCTGGACTGTGGGTGGCTGGCTGGTCTTCCAGCAAACATCTGCGTAGTTAAAATCCGCCATGAGAACCAGGGCCTGTAGCAGTGAGGCTGCTGTCAGCTGCCTGTAGAAGACCTCATCAACTTCCTTGTACTGATCGGGTGGCCTGTAATAGACCCCCACAACAGTGTCACCCATGCCAGCCTGCCTCTTGATCTGCACCCACAAACTCTCAATACTCTCCTTCTGCCCCTGGACAGAACTCAATACATTCCAGCTGTTCTCTCACATAAAGAGCTACTCAACCATCTTGCCTTGCTCACCTGTCCCTCCTGAAAAGGGCATATCCATCCATGACCACATTCCAGTCATGCAAGCTGTCCCATCATGTTTGTGTAATTGCTACCAAATCATAAGTGCTTGACTGGACACAAATTTCTAACTCCTCCTGATTTTTCCCCATGCTGTGTGCATCGGTATAAAGGCATTTCAGGAAGCGAGCTGAGCACTCTGATTTCACCCTAGGACAGCGAGAGGCCACCTGGTTTTGATTAGACCAGAGCTCTGTCCCACCGGTGCTCACCCATCAACTGTCCCACCCCCCTCAAATCTAGTTTAAAGTCCTCTCCAGCCCTAGAACACTTTTTCCCCCTTCTGAGATAACAGAATAGAAATCAAATTTTATTCTAATAAAGGAAAGGAGTGAAAACTTGATTACAAACTTGGAAAGGAAATTAGAGAAAGCAACAAAAAACAATGGTAAATGAATCTCTATCATTGTTAACACTGAAAAAGTTCTTAGATATTCCAATATAAGAATTCCTCCTGCCTGCAAAATAGTTCCTTCCCTTTAACATCTTTCAGCTGTGCATAGCTATTGTTTGAGAGGGATTTTTTTGTTTTGTTTCTTTTGGTTTTTATCCGTCACATAGGGATTTTCTGCCTCTTGCTCCTCTCACTTACCTCAGGACACCTCTGATCCTTGTCTGCAGGGAAGATTAATCTTTTCATAACAGAAAGATCATTACGAAGTCATGGCCTTGATTTTTGGATGGCAGTTTATTCTTTTTCATTCTCCCTTTTAATGTAAAATTAACTGCCAATTTTTTGACACAGAATCAAAATGGAACGAAGGTTAGATACTCATTTTAGAACTGCAGAAATAACATCTTATTCACATAAAAAAAACCAATCTCAGTGTGAATGTGTTATATAGTCAGCATCATGTCTTAAAACAGGACATTAAGAATCTTAGATTGTCCGTTTTGGGTTTTTTCTTTCTAATCTTTATATACTGTTTTTAGGTTCATGTAAGAAAGAACTTTAAAGAATTATTTCTTATCTAGTTCTCATATGTAGATAGATATGTTAAAGAACAATATCAATTATATGCTAGAAAAAACACTCTATGCTACTTTATAGAATGTATTTCTCTACTGTTTTATATGCAGGAATTTGTTTGAGGGAAAGAAGTTTCTTCTGAAATTGCAATTAATCTTTGATATGGGAAAACTGCTGACTGCATTTTATATTGTGAGAACCTGTTATAAGCAGAAAATACGATTCACAATATGCAAAAAATATACTTATGAAGAAGACAGTACAGAATTTAATTCTAAATGTGTTATAAGCACTAAATAAAAAAAATGAGACCACATAAAATACAATTTCAGGATTTTTCTGTCAGTAATTTTTACACCACAGATTTAAAACATGGGCCATTTGAAAATAGCAGTTTCTAGCCTTAAAGTTTTCAAGTAATAGATTTTTTCCAGGGCTTATTTCAAATTAACCTACAAGAATACTAAGATACATTATAATCTACGCTTGAACTGTCTCATGCACAGACAAATAAATACATACATTTTTATTCTAAAACTTAATTATTTTTTCATAATCTTCAAAGAAAAAAGTTGACAGGACTTCTGCAGAGATACTTGAAACATAATTAGTTTTGTAATGTAATCCTCTAAATAATGTATTTTTGTCTGGGGTAATTTCTGACAGATTGCTTATTCCTAAAAGACAGATGTCATCATCTCAACTAATCATCATACGGTACCCTTAAGTACTATTTAGTTTATTTACCTGATAGCTTAGTAACTCTGCCAAAAATTATCTTTCGAAGAAAATAAAAAAGCCAACAACAAAAGAAGCCCTACCCATTTTCAGCTCCTATTAATACATTGTGTAATCACATGATAATAACTTGCCAACAATTATCAAAATTAATGTGGTTTAATTTGGTATGCTACATTTATTTAAGGTTATGCCCTACAGGTAAAATGAAGGTTAATTTCAAAGCATATGTAAAAGCCAGACTCAGACCAAAGACATTTTTGACAGCCAGAAACCCTCTAAAACCGTACTCTTTGAGTCATCTTCCTTTTCTTTCCAGAAAGCAAAAGAAACTAGCACAAAATTAAAGCAAATTTCTCAGAAGCACAATGGTATTTTTAAAAAGGGATTTCAAGTTTTAATAGTTTGAAATGTAAGAGTCTCTCTGAAAGGAGTACTTTGTGTACTTTCCATCCAATGGAAAAAAAGCAGATTGTGTAAAATATAATAAGTTTTTCAAGTTTTTCACAACCATTAAGGCATCTTGACTAAATTTCATTTTTTAAGTATTTTATTATTATAACCTCTACTTTAAGGTTATATCATTACAGCTGTACCCCAACACAAACCTATGCATGTATAATCTCGCTTCTGTTACTGAATTAGAAAAGATATATTTAAGAAATAATAGAGTAGATATTATCCTGATTTTTCTGATTTAAGTTATTTTTCTGCACTGTAAGAAATGTGTATTTACATTTCTGCTATTAAATTTCTCTGCATTGGAAAGAGTATAAGATGGCTTAGAATAATTTTGTATTATTTTTCTATTCCCTTTCTTATTTCAAAATCTTAATTTTATATTTCTATGTTTTATTTTGTGATTACATTATTTTTATTAATACTTTCTAAGCAGAAAATAAATTTCAGGAGATCTGTTCATTAATCTTCAGATGTCCATCCTCGTGGTATTGTTTCTACTTCTGTAATACCTAGATGAGGGCATCAAGCAAAACTAGGATTCTTACTAGAGCGTCCTAGACATAGCTATTAAATAAAATTTTGAAGACCTAGAATGTGTATAATAAAGCATAGTAAGGACTTTACTAACAAGAATGAAAAGTAAGGAAAAAGAAAAAAGGTTATGGTATTTCTTAACCTTTCAGATTTTTTTTTTAATTTATAAAACTGTGAGCCCTGGGATTTTATCAGGCCATATTTCTTGACATTTTTAAATAAATCAAAGTTTTCATCATTGGTTAAGTTCGACTTCTTTTTTTTCCTTAATATGATAACTTTTGTGTTGATGAATGAATCACAGAATTATATCATAAAATAAAAATAAGGTTGGAAAAAATGTCTTAGATAATCAAGTTCAACTGTCCACCCAATGCTATCATCTCCAATGAACCACGCACTGAATGCCACATCTACACATCTTTTAACACCTCCAAGGATGGTGACTCCACCACTGACCTTGGCAGCCTGTTCCAAAGCTTGACCACTCTTCCAGTGCAGAATTTTTTGCAACGTCCAATTGAAACCTCACCTGGAACAACCTGAGACCTCTTCAGGACAGTTTTGCAAGCAGTATTTTAAAATGTTATTTCAGTAGTTTAGGTATTGGACCACCAAGACTCCACAAAAGAAACTAGAGCACTATTAGTTAGCATTATGTTTAGATTCTGTTCCCATGATCTTGCTGGGATGGTTACTTTCACATGGAATACTTCTCAATGCTTAAGGCAGGATATTAGCAATTCTGACCAGGAAACATACAAGTTAGGGTAGCAAAACAGTTTATAATGGACAGATTCCTGCAGCAACAGGCCAGCCATCTAAGTGGAATGAAAAAAACCTTTTAGTGCTTAGTAAGCTCTGAAAATATTTTGGGGTTTTGTCACAGTGTTTTTGGTTTTACTTGTTTTATTTTTAAGAAGAAACATCTTACAATGTCCCTTTAATTAGTAATTCTAGGAAAAAGTACTTTTTCTCCGTTGAGAAAGATGAGGCAGTAGGAAGAATGATAGAAAAGAAACAGTGTGTTTTCACAAGGAATGTTTCTTGTTCTATTTTTAAATGCTTAAATGCTATTAAGTTTGGCTATCAAGGCATATCTGGTAAGAAAACTGAGAGTTTGGAGGGTCCAGTAATGGTTGAGAAAGTCTATCTTGTGGCCAGAAGCAGTGGATCTTGCACATCTAGGCAAAGGATTTTTTTTCATTTGGAAACCAGAAAGCCTCATGCAGTACTTAGTGAAGTCAGTGGAAATGTGCCAGCTGGATTGGCTCTAAGAATTGCACTGAGTCCTTATGTTTCAGTAAAATAACAAAAAAATTATAATTGAGACAATCTTTCCTGTAGCAATTTTTAATCACTTTCCTTGCTAAAAGCATAAGAAACTGAGAAAGAAGAACAAAGGAGAGCATAACTCATGCTATAAAATAGCTCTTAGGCTTTTCCTTCTTTTTTTAGCTTTTCTTGTCGAAAACATTAGAGCAAAAGGTGCTTAATACACCCTGTATTTTGAAATTAAGAGCTACACACATTTTCCTGTTTTCCCATCAAGTTGACACACGATATGAAGATTTAGGACATGTGTTACTCTCTTGTTATGGAAACAAATCATTCATACTTTATGGAGGGTAAATAAATGTTTGAGATATTCTTTCTAATAACTACAGCAGTAATTCAGAAGTTTCTGCTTATCCTTTTAAAGTGTTCTTATATTCCAGTTCATATGAAATGGTCATCTCAAATTCCATTCTTCTTTTGGTTGGGGACAGAACTGTGTTTAAATTTTCTATATGAAAAAACCCAACAATGAAAGATAATTAAATAAAGAAGAACTTTGTGAAGGTTTTGAAATGGAAAGTGCTTTCTTTTGAAAAAATCATAAAATATGCAAGGGCCCAATTTCATATTCAGTTGGTAAAGATGTACTGCCATATAGCATGTAAGAAAAAAATCAGAATTCCAAATCACAATCTNNCTTGAAATTTACCTTTAAAGTAGATTAGAGGTATTTATTAATACTTTTTTAAAAAAAAATGTTGTCCCATGTTTACCTAGGTAAGCCTTGTCTCACAGTTACTCCATGTGAATTTAACTGTACTTCCACAAACTCAGAAAAGAATTAATTTTTGAAAGGAAGTAAGCATGTTTATATCCCGAATACTTATAATACTTCTTTAATTCTAAGAAAATAAAAATAACTCATTTAAGGTACTTTGTAAAATTAGCTCTTTTATATCTCTTTTTATAACACTTTCTTCTTAATCCTTCTGTAGTTTGACAGAAATGTGTATATTCTTTCCATCCGCACTAACACACTGCTGAGCACTACCTTTTGACATTAAATAGCAGCACATGTATCCAACACTGTGTCCACATTGAAATTAGCAATATAGAGACCCAGCAAACACCAGAAGATACAGAGAAGTCTGGAGGTACAGGACTTTGAAAAAAAGAGAGAAATTAATAAATTGCTAGTGAGGTTGCCCAAGTTATTCAAGTAAAATTTCTCTTAATGTGTTCTGTATCTGCAGTTAAAGATTTTACATTTAAGCCTTGAGAAGCACTATGTTTAATGTTTCTCCTAAGTGAACTACTTGTCAAATTAAAAGTCAAATGAGATATGAAATGTCCTCATTCTCACTAATACTGCTTTTTTTATTGTTCAGGATTAAAAAGCTTAAAGATCTGGAGCTACAATGCTCCAACATATTATAAGCTGGCCTTCTTGAATGTAGTAGATTTCACTATGTTATTAAAAGTAATTTTTAGGTTAAAAATTATTCTTGATACTGTAAAGGATGATGATGATGTGCCATGTTCATTTTGTACTGAACTTCTTCAAACCACAAATATATATATATACACACACATTTATGTAAAACAATTATTTGTGTGAGATGGCTGGATGTTTGAGCTCTCCTGGTAAATTAGAGGTCCAAATCACTTATTTTAGCAGTGAGCAAATACAAGGATACAGAAAAACAGGATGTTTTGGGTTAGAATTACAGAATCACAGAACATTAGGGATTGGACCTTGATAGATCACCTAGTCCAATCCCCTTGCTACAGCAGGATCAACTAGACCAAGACTCACAGGAACATATCCAGGCGGGTTTTAAACCTGACCTGGTTATGCCCTCATTAAAGGGTATCAGGTTGGTCCAACAAGACTTGCCTTTGCTGAAGCCATGCTGATTGTCCCTGATGACCCTCTTGTCCTTGCTATGTCTAGAAACAGCATCAAGGACAAATTATTCCATCACCTTTCCTGGGATGGAGGTGATGCTGACCGGTCTATAGTTACTTGGATCCACCTTCTTACCCTTTTTCAAAGACTGGAGTGATATTTGCTATCCTTCAGTACCTAGGCACCTCTCTTGATCCTGTGACTTAGCAAAGATGATGGAGAGAGGGCTAGCCATGACTTCCACTGTCTCCCTTAGAACATGTGGGTGCATACCATCAGGGCTTATGGATTTATGTATATCCAGTTTGCTCAACTTATCCTTAACACAATCCTCATCACCAAGGCAAAATCCTCAGGAACTTTCAGCAGTCTGGATCCTAATATCAGGACAGCCATCAAGAGTATAGACAGAGATACAGAAGATACTCAGTTTCTCTGCTTTCTCTGTACCCTCTGTCTTCAGGGCCTATATTTCCTCTAGATTTAGCATTACCTACTGTGTAATTGAAGAAGCTCTTTATTTTCCCTTTGACCTCTCTTGCAAAGTTTAATTCCAAGGAGGTCTCTGCTTTCCTAGTTGCATCCCTACATCCTCTGACTAGAGACTTATAATCATTCCAAGTGTCCTTCCTCTCTTTCCATGACCTATAGACTTTCCTTTTTCTCTTGATTTTCCCCAGCAACATCTGTTTAACCACACAGGTTTCTGATTCACTTCCTTCTATTCCTATCTGTTGGAATGCTCTGATCTTGTGCTTCAGAGAAGTGGCCTAGGAAAGTTAATCATAGAATCATAGAATCATTAAGGATTGGAAGGGACCTCAGAAGATCATCTAGTCCAATTCCCCTGACACAGCAAGATGACCTAGACCAAGGCACACAGGAACATATACAGGCAGGTCTTAAACTTCTCCAGTGAAGGAAACTCCACAAACTCCCTGGGAAGCCTGTTCCAGTGCTCCGTCACCCTCACCGTGAAGAAGTTCCTTCTCAGGTTGATGTGGAACCTCCTATGTTCCAACTTACAACCATTGCCCCTCATCCTATCACTACATGACATAGAGAATAGCCCAGCTCCAACCTCCTAAAACCCACCCCTCAAATATTTGTAGACATTAATCGGGTCACCCCTCAGTCTCCTCTTCTCCAAGATAAAGAGACCTAGCTCCCTCAGCCTCTCCTCAGAAGGGAGGTGCTCCACCTCCTTTAAAATCTTCGTTGCCCTATGCTGCACCCTCTCCAGGAGCTCCACATCCCTCTTGAACTGAGGAACCCAGAACTGGACACAATACTACAGGTGTGGTCTCACCAGTGCAAGTAGAGAGGGAGAAGAACCTCTCCTGATCTGCTAAAAACCCCCGTTCTGATCCACCACACGATGCTGTTGGCTGTCTTGGCCACAAGAGCACACTGCTGGCTCATAGTCATCCTGCTGTCCACGAGGACTCCCAGATCCCTCTCTCCTACACTACTCCCCAACAGGTCAGTGCCCAGCTTATACTGGTACCTGAGGCTGTTCCTGCCCAGATGCAAAACTCTACACTTGCCCTTGTTATACCTCATTAGATTTGTCTCTGCCCAGCTCTCCAACTTGTCCAGATCTCGCTGAATGGCAGCACAGTCTGCTGGGGTGTCGGCAACAACACCCAGCTTTGTGTCGTCAGCAAACTTGCTGACAGTGAATGCCAAATCATCGATTAATAGACTGAACAGGACTGGTCCCAGCACCGAGCACTGGGGCACTCCACTAGATACAGGCCTCCATCTAGACTCTGTACCACTGACCACTACTCTCTGGCTTCTGCCCTGTAGCCAGTTTACGATCCACCTTACTACCTGAAAATCTAGGCCACATTGCCTCAGTTTGGTTGTGAGGATGGTGTGTGAGACTGTGTCAAATGCCTTTCTTAAGTCAAGATAGATGACATCCACGGCTCTGCCATCATCCATCACAGTATCACACAGTATCACAGTATTACCAGGGTTGGAAGAGACCTCATAGATCATCAAGTCCAACCTGTCACCACAGAGCTCAAGGCTAGACCATGGCACCAAGTGCCACGTCCAATCCTGCCTTGAACAGCTCCAGAGTTGGCGACACCCACCTGGTTACGCCCTCAAAAAAGGCTATCAGTTTGTCAAGCTTGACTTTACCTTTGTAAAGCCATGCTGACTGTCCCGAATGAACCTCCTGTCCTTGACATGCCTGGAAACAGCCTCTAGAACAAATTGTTCCATCACCTTTCCTGGGATAGAGGTGAGGCTGACCGGCCTATAGTTACCCGGGTCTTCCTTCTTTCACTTTTTAAAGATTGGGGCAACATTTGCTATACTCCAGTCCCTCGGCACCTCTCCTGTTTCCCAGGACCTAGCAAAGATGACGGAGAGCGGCCTAGCAATGACTTCCGCCAACTCCGTCAGCACACGCGAGTGCATCCCATCTGGGCCCATGGATTTGTGTATATCCAGTTTGCTCAACTTATCCCTAACCCAGTCTTCATCAACCAAGGCAGGATCCTGTCTCGCTTCAACCTCCTCTGCAGTCTGGGGTTTAATATCAAGACAACCTCCAGTACTAGACAGTACTCAATACATTCCAGTTGTTCTCTCACACAGAGGGCAAGTCCTTCACCCCGCCTTGCTGTCCATGACCACATTCCAGTCATGCAAGTTATTCCATCAGGTCTCTGTAATCGCTACCGAATTGTAACCGCCTGACTGGACACAGATTTCTAACTCCTCCTGCTTATTCCACATCCTGCGTGCCTTGGTGTACAGGCATTTCAGGAAGCAGGCTGAGCGCTCCGATTTCACCCTAGGACAGCAACAGGTCATCTGTTCTTCCTGAAGATCAGAGATCTGCCCCACTGGTGCTCGCCCATCAACTATCCCACACCCCCTCAAATGTACTTTAAAGTCCTCTGAATGAGCCTTGCTAGCTCCTGCCCCAGAACCCTTTTTCCCTCTGAGTTAAACCCCTCCCATTTGTTTCTGCTAAGCCTGGTGTCTGAAAGAACCCAAAGTCCTGCCTCTAACATTAGTCCCGTAGCCAGGCATTGATATACTTAATCCTTCTATTCTGGCATGAGTCCTCACTCCAAAAAGGAGGTAATGAACAGAATACAATTTGTGCCCCAGAGTCCCTCACAAAACATACTAATGCCCTAAGGTCTTTCTTCATTCTTCTAAGACTGTTGAACATACCTTCCTCCCCACTTGTTTGGATGATCAGCAGTGGGTTATAGCCAGCTGACCTCACTGAGTTAGGGAGCAACCTAGTGATGTACCTGATTCGGGCTTCTGGTAAACTACAAACTTCCCTATGATGGGGGTCATCTCTGCACACTGGGCCCTCAGTCCCTTTCAGGAGCAAGTCTCCAATAAGCAGGACCCATCTCTTCTTTGTAGAGGGGGTCTCTTAGCACTAGAAGTCTTCCTGGATGTATGATACTTTGCCTGGACTTTCATTGTGGATTCTCTGTCTTCTATATCCTCATCAGATTTGCTGCCTTCCAATAGTGGTTCATACCTATTACTCAGTGTCACCTGGGGAGGTGCACCAGGCAAGAATGGCACCCACCTTCTGCCATTGCCCTGCACTTGTCTCCACTCACCCATTTTACCTGGGCTCCTATCCACCCCCTGAGAACAACAGGATACAGGCCCCTCCTGAATATTTATCAGATATAAATATCTTATTTATCAGTTGTCCAGGCTGCTGAGTCTGACTCCACCCGTCTTCATCCGTTTCAGCCTCACTAGTTCTCCTGAGCTTTCCTAGTTCAGATTGCAGCCTTTCAACTTGATCTTGTAATTGTGCTGCCCAGTCAAGCAAAAAATCTACCTGCTCACACCGAGTGCAGCCAGGAAGATGAAAGAAAGCTCTGCATTCTTGAGAGCCCATTACCTGCATAACTTCATCTTTTTGGGGGATCTCCATTTGGGTTCCCACCTCCACCAGGTATGACCGAAGCCTGGTCTTCCTCTGCTGCAGCGTTGCTACCATTTTTTTTTTTTTATAGTCCGGCCCCCCCCCCCCAAGTCATCTAGAATCTGGTAAAACAGTCTCCGCCCCCAAATGTCACCACTCACGTAGCCACGCTATCTTGGTCCCCTTTACCTGCCAATACCCTGTCTCATTGGATTTCCAACAGCAATTGTTTGAAAAGGCCAAAGTTGGCTCTACTGAAATCCAGGGTTGTGATTCCGTTTGGCATTCTGTTCCTGCCACATGAGATCCTGAACTCCACCATCTCAGTCACTGCAATCAAGGCTGCCCTCAACCTTCACTGCTTCAAGAAGACCCTCCTTGTTGGTTAGTAAAAAAGCTAGTAGTGTTCCTTTCCTAGTGGGCTCTTCCACCATTTACCTCAGAAAGGGACCTCCAAAGACCATCCAGTCCAACCCACTTGCCAGAGCAGGGTTCCTGTTTTTGTATAAATACTTGTAAGATTAACAAGCCTCTTGCAACATTTTGTGTGTTCTTAAAGCTTTTATTCCTGAGTGCAGCTACCTACAATAGAAAAGAAATACTTTTTTCCTTATCTTTTTGAGTGAAAGTTTTTATTCCTGATGGCTTTGGGGAGGAAGACTAAAAAATTGCCAGGTATGTAATGAAGAAATAAAATTAGACTTGTTTAAGCATACACTAACATATTGCACTAGTTGTTGACAAAGAGTGAGATTTTAGCTATTTTTTTCTCTATGGACATAATTTTCTGTCATTAAGCATTTCCAATGTATACCGAGAAACAATAAACCTTTTTTTTAAATTCAATCCTCTTTTGATCCTTCATATTGAGAGTTCGCAATACATGTAAATGGTAACATAACAGAAATATATTCTTCCTTTTTACAGAGAAAATATATATATTCTTTTTACAGAGAAAATATATATATTCTTTTTACAGAGAAAGAAAAAATGTAGACAGAAAAAATCCAAACTCCAAAAGATCACAGAATCCAAAACACCTCACTTAAATTTACTCCCATGCTCTCTAAATTCTTCCCTAAAATTTCAGTCATCTTCACCTCCAGTTCATTCAATGATTAAATTAACTGCATTGCACACAGAATGTTAGCCAGTGGCTATAATCAATGAAAACTTATAGAAGATGAATAAATTTTAGTAAAACAAAATGAAAAGAGGCCACACTTGAAAGTAATGGGACAGAAATGAGCCAAAGAATTATATTGCTTCTATTAACGAATGATGAGTAGATAAACAATCTGTGATGACATCACAATACAAGTTCGTAAGTAAGAGTCAAAATAATGTCGAAACAACATTGAAGTTTAACAGGGTCAAGTGCAGCATCCTACATTTCGGCCACAATAATCCCTTGCAGAGCTACAGACTGGGAGATGAGTGGCTGGAGTGCACCCTATCAGAGAGGGGCCTGGGAGTACTTGCTGGCAACAGGTTGAATGTAAGTAAGTAATGTGCACAGGTGGTACAAAAGACCAACAGCATCCTGGCTTGTATCAGGAATAGTGTGATGTCATGACTTGAAAACATGGGTTTCTAGTATTGTGCTTCTCTGCATGGAAACAATTTGAGCAGGGTCTGGGAGCCACAACTTCGCTGTTTCAGTTCCATCCTCCAGTTGCAGGGGGTCATCTGCAGTTGTGTCAGGGGAGCCTACTTGCATGATACTTACCCTCCCCTATTTAGCCAGGGGCATATTTTCAGGAGTAGACCTTTCCTGACCTTGCAGCACCACTGGGTAAGGTGGGGCTCCCCCAACCCCACCGCAGACTGCTCTGACTGAAGTGGTGGCAGTTGCTCATCAAGCGAGACTGAAGTGGTGGCAACTGGAGGAGCACCCACAAACTGATCATTTTGTCTGGAGATATCAGGACTGACTCTCCTATGAGGACAGACTGAGAGAGTTGGGGGTTTTCAGTCTGGACAAGAGGAGGCTTCGAGGTGACCTTATTGTGGCCTTCCAGTATCTGAAGGTGTGGTGGGTTCAGGGCCACAATTTAAGATAAAAGAAAGGAAAGCAAAGCAGTGAGGTCTTGATGACATCTCGGATAAA
>VXBP01008400.1:14463-26216 GCA_013400115.1 Rhinopomastus cyanomelas | reverse complement strand
CCCCCCCACACTCCACACGTGGCCAAGAGGGTCTCCCAAAGATCCTCTCCTCTCCCTCTCCTGTCTCAGCTCCAGGGGGAAGAGGAGAAGCCCAGCTCACAGACGCTGAAGGCTGTCCATGGTGGGAGGTCATGATGGCAAATCTGCACCAGTCTTGCTTCTCCAGTCTGAGCACATTGCAGCGGCGAGCAGCAGTGGCACTGCACTGCTGCAGCGGGGGAGTCACTTCGGGCCCCGGGCGCGGCGGCATCCGCGGCTTCTCCAGTCCGGGGTTGCAGTGCGGCGGCAGCAGCGACAATGCCGTGCTTCCGTGGTGAGGGGGCCGCTCAGGTAAAGGGCGAGGTCCCCTCGGAGCCACGGTCCCCTCGGAGCCGCGGTTCTCACCCCCACCCCTCCTCCCATTCCAGGGGCGGTGGGGGGGTACTCCCTTCAGGGCCACAGCCCCCAAAAGGGAGCAAACAAAGACCCTGTCCCGCTTTTTATAGGCTGCCCTAGCCAGCCCTTCCAGGGCAGGTCCCAGGACAGACCCTTCTGGGGAAGGGTCCTGGGACCTGTGCAACTGGGAACAAGTCCCCCAGGAAACAACACAACTTTTCTTCCTCATGAAAGCACCTCTGAAAATTCTGGCAGTTCTCAAACTGCAACAGAATGAGGCCTACAAAAAAGCTGGGGAGGGACTTTTTAGCATATCAGGTAGTGACAGGACTAGGGGGAATGGAGTAAAGCTGGAGATGGGTAGATTTACAGTGGATGTGAGGAGGAAATTCTTCACTGTGAGAGTGGTGAGAGCCTGGAATAAGTTGCCCAGGAAGGTGGTCAAGGCCCCATCCCTGGAGGTGTTTAAGGCCAGGCTGGATGAGGCTCTGGCCAGCCTGATCTAGGGTGGGGTGTCCCTGCCCATGGTATGGGATTTGGAACTGGATGATCCTGTGGTCCCTTCCATTCCTGACTGATTCTATGATTCTATAACTTCTTCCCAGTGAGTGTGACAGAGCACTGGAGGGGGCTGTCTGGTGGGGTTTGTGGAGTCTCCTTCTCTGGAGAGGTTTGGAGCCCACCTGGACATGTTCCTGTGCAACTTGATTTGGGGCGTCCTGCTGTGGCGAGGGGGATTGGACTGGATGATCTTTTATGGTCCCTTCCAATCCCTAATGTTCTTTAGTTCTGTGGTTCTGTGGGTTATGGGTGTGAGCTGGAAAATAGGAGGTTCAGTATGGATGTCAGAGGGAATTTCTTCACAGTGAGGGTGACAGAGCACTTCCTCATGTAAAGGGTGATTGGAATGGACTGCCCAGGGAGGTGGTGGAGTTCCCATTACTGAAGATGTTTAAGAAAAGACTGGATGTGGCCCTTAGTGTCATGGTCCAAGTTGTGTTGATATTACGTCATAGGCTGGACGTGATGATCTTTGAGGTCTTTTCCAGCCTCAGTAATTCTGTGAATCTGTGAACCTGCTAGTCTTCCATGACACAACAACAGACTGAATAAAAGTATTCATAAGTATTTTCAGAATCTGAAGGCTTACTCAGTCTGTTAGTTCCTGATGGCACATAAATACAAGAAGAAGAAAATGAAAAAATCTGAAACAAATGCAATGAACGTGGTTTGTACCAAACTGGTGTTACTTCTTTCCCTTGCATTTCCTAAATTTTTGCAGTTCAGAATATATCATGATGGATGAGCACTGCAATTTTTCACATGGCGTAAGAACAGAGGAACCTTCCATCAGAGAAATACTGCTCCAGAAGCTTAATCATAGGGAAGAAAATACAATCTTATTGTAGTTTCATTTACTGTATTCATAATTTCATGCAACTAAGTGTGAGAAAGACCAAGAGTCAACCTTAAAAAAAAGAATATTCTTTGCAGTTTATAAAATTTCTCTCTTTTTTGTTAACATGGTGTACATGATGTACCTCAGACAGCTGAGGCCCCAGAGGAAGTAAAGAAAAAGGAGGAGTTTGCCATGGTTGACAAGGACTGGGTTAGACACTTAGGCAATCTGGATGTACATAAATACAGGGAACCTGAGGGGATGCACCTGCAAGTGCTAAGGGAGACAGATAAAGATAAAGTCATTGCTAGGCCAATCTCCATCATCTTTGCTAAGTCTTGGGTATCAGGAGAGGTGCCTAGGGACTGGAGGATAGTAAATATCACTCCAATCTTCAAAAATAGTGAGAAGGATCACAAGTAAGAATAAGACCCGTCAGCCTGATNTGGCTAGCAGATCCAGACATGTTCTCCTCTATGTCTACTCTGGCCTGGTGAGAGAGTGTCTGGAAATTTGTGTCCACTTTTGGGCCCCTCAGTTCAAGAGGGACACGGAACTGGTAGTGAAAGTACAGCGCAGTGTTACAAAGATGATGAATTTAGTGGAACATCTCCCTTGTGAAGAAAGTCTGAGGAGCTGGGTTTCTTTAAATTGGAGTAAAGGACACTGAGGAGTGACCTTATTACTATTTATAAATATGTAAAGGGCAGATGTCAGGAGGATGAAGCCAGGCTCTTCTCAATGGCATCTAATGACAGGACTAGAGGTAAGCTGGAACATAGGAGGTTCCACATCAATATGAGAAGGAACTTCTACCCAGTGGGTTTGACAGAGCCCTGGAATGGGCTGCCCAGGAGGGTTGTGGAGTCTCTTTCGCTGAAGATATTTAAAACTTGCCTGGACACGTTCCTGTACAATCTGATCTAGGTGATCCTGGCTGTGGGGAATAGGACTAGATATTTCAAGGTCCATAATATTCTATGATTCTGTGATTCTACTTTCACAGAGTAATAGTTTTATGCTAAACCTGCTATAAGCCAAGAATGTAAAGTGGTATGTCTCACTCTGTTTTAACTCCTCCTCTTCTCGCTCTAACCCTAAGGCAAAATTGTGCAGATGCTCTAGCTAAGTTCACAAAAAATGAGTGGAAAAATGCAACATAATATAGAAAATGTAATTTGAAATCCCATATGTCGTAATTCTGTGAGTAATTTCATCTTTTTTTTCAAAAATAATTAAAATGGTCAGGAAGATAGCATAAATGGACTCTTCAATAAATTTTGGTGCTAAAATATATTTCTCAGGATTAAATATGTACCTCTGAAGAATCAGTACTGAGGAAAAAATAAAAAGAAAAGTGTTTAAATATATATGGTAAGATAATCAAATATTTAACAAGTTCTTCACCTAGACTGTTACACCTTGTGAAAGAAAAGGTTTCAATCAAAAATGTTTTAAAGTGTATAACTAATAGAAGTGTATGAGTTATGGAAAAATAATCTAACAATCTTTTGTCTCTTCTAAGCACTGATTTATGCCTGCAGACCTAGACAGAAAGTGAAGTGTTGGTACTGTGATGTGATATCTTTTACTTTGTGGAGTTCTCATGGGAACAGAGAAGCAGACTTAGGTGCCAGAATCAGTCTCTGGAGAGAACAACAAATGTAGTGCAATGTCTGAAGATCATTATATTCGTTGTAGGCACAGTTAGTCTTAGCACCACTCACCATTGTGAGTGGTATCATGTCTCATTTTCTTTAACACAACATCTCTGTTGCAAGTACTGCAACTTAGCTATTGCTAATGACAGTAGAAGTAGCATTTAGGCATGATAGCTATTCCATTCTAAAGACTTTTCTGAGGTTAATAGCATGCTGATGTTTACTGTTCCTGTAATTCTGAACACAGCTCATTTTTTCAGCATTTATCTGCAGTATGCCAGTACCAAGACTAAGTGTATTTCTGTGAGTTACTGCTTAGGTCATGCAGATGGCCTGTTCTAAATGTTCATTAACATATTCAGATCTGCCATAGACCAGATAAGAACTCAGATTTTTTTTTTTTAATTGTTTGGAAAATTAATCTTCTTGATATTTAAATGTTGTTGCGGTTTTTCGTTCACATGTATAGACAATCCATTTTTATGCAATTTTTTAATATAAACTATCTTTTAAAGCTCAAGTATTTTATGTACTTAGCGATTAATTTGTTCCTCTTTAAAATATTTATTTTAAAATTAAAACAAAGTACTCTCTCAATCTGTTTTATTTTGCTAAACAATCCCATTTCTTTTGGAGTTTACTGTGATTATCTAGTAACGTCGTTGTTCTTGTGTTATTGTGTCATTCTTGGACATAACATAATGTTCTGCAGGAAGTGCCACTCAGCCCTTATATGATTATTCTGACAATTTCCAGCCCCACAGGAAACATTTTACTGAAGCATCAATTAATATCACTGCGTGAATCCTAGACACACTTTGCATTGTTTTTATTCGGTAGCTGCAACCCCTGTGCAGCTCTGCTTTCCTTATTTACAGTTTATATTGTAAAGTAGGTACCTCAGAGCACAATAAGCTTCTGTCAGTTTTTTTGTCTGATGTTTACAAAGGAATCATACCCTAATTACAACTGTATTCGTCCACAAACCTCAGTTCCATATTATTCAGTATGAAGCAATAACAGAGAGGCTTTGATGTAGAGCTCTTAACATGAGAAAATGCAAATGACATTTACTAGCAATTTTTTCCCCATTAATGAACAGTACTTCAGGGAGTGTAAAGGCAAGAGGCATATAATTTCTGAACTATTTAAATTGCTAATTAGATATGTTCAGGAGGTGTATTCCTAATGCAGACAATTACAACAGCTCCTAAATGTTTGCCTTACAGTTGCTAATTACTGCTGAAGCCAATTAATTGCTGTTGACTTTTTGTATTCTTTTGCATATCACCAGTTAATATTTACATTTATAATGAAGACAAAATTGGCAAACACTGTGTCATTTTGTAATGAACAATTCCAGTGTCTAAACAATGAGCACATTATCTCATTTGTGCCTGAAGAGTGCAGCTGATTAGCATATGTTCTGTGCATGGTAGAGCAATAGTGCTCTTTGTTCTAAAGAGTGAATATGTCATTTAAGTGCATCACATACAGGTGCAATGCCTCTAAGGTGCTTAGAAGTGCTTGTCTTCATAAACTATTTAACAGCAAAACCAATCACACATGCCCACGTATACCTGTGTAAATGGCTGCGAAATTCTCAGCTCTTAAGCTCAATATATGTGTCAAAGGCTTGCAGGATCTCTTTCAAACTAAGCACCTGAGAACAAGTGACATTTTTGCAAGTCCCTTTTTAGAAAGCTGTAGGGTGAAATAG
Source organism: Rhinopomastus cyanomelas (assembly GCA_013400115.1). Taxonomy (NCBI): domain Eukaryota; kingdom Metazoa; phylum Chordata; class Aves; order Bucerotiformes; family Rhinopomastidae; genus Rhinopomastus; species Rhinopomastus cyanomelas. The sequence goes on along the minus strand of VXBP01008400.1, from coordinate 21,061 downwards.
TCCCCAATGGCAGGTCAAAAAAACAAATGCAATGGGGAAGTCTTACCCTGCCTGTTATTTATTGCCTTAGAGTCTGCAGAAGATATTACCTGCTGAAATGAAAAATAAATTTTGTCTGAATGTCTCTTTTTTATAACTGTCATATGGAATTTGATAGAAATTATATGTCTGCTCTAGAGTTTCTTAAGAAAACTATGAAAACCTAATCCACTTGTAGAAAAGTACTACTTTCTGTAGTACGCATACAGAAGCCAACTGCGTTTTTGTTTTAATTATATAAGATTTACTGTACAGAGCCCTGAATTATGTCCATTAAATGACCAAGAAAAATGCAGCACTTAGAACATTTTTGTCCTAAACAGACATTATTAGACCTGTCTGTGTATTATTTAACTTGCCAGGTTATCATATTGAATAGAGGCAGAGACAACGATTCACAACTTGTATGTCCATTTTTTCCTAACCACATGGAAGTAAGGGTATCATAAGGGCAATAAATAAGATCTTGGGGCTAGTTCTCCCCAGTTTGCCCATATGTTTATTAATAGGAATATTGAAGATATTGTGAGGGGAGCGATTAACAGTCTCACAGTATCATAGTATCACAGCATCACAGGATTACCAAGGTTGGAAGAGACCTCATAGATCATCAAGTCCAACCTGTCACCACAGAGCTCAAGGCTAGACCATGGCACCAAGTGCCACATCCAATCCTGCCTTGAACAGCTCCAGAGTTGGCGACTCCACCACCTCCCTGGGCAGGCCATTCCAGTGGCTAATGACTCTCTCAGTGAAGAACTTTCTCCTCACCTCAAGCCTAAATTTCCCCTGGCGCAGCTGGAGGCTGTGTCCTCTTGTTCTGGTGCTGGCTGCCTGAGAGAAGAGAGCAACCTCCTCCTGGCCACAAACACCCCTCAGGTAGTTGGAGACAGCAAGAAGGTCTCCCCTGAGCCTCCTCTTCTCAAGGCTAAACAATCCCAGCTCCCTCAGCCTCTCCTCATAGGGCTTGTGCTNAATAATTTTTTTTTTTTGACACCACTTCCACCCCCCGAGGCCACTTGCTTGGGGGAGGGGCAGTTTATTGGCACCTGATAGGGGGATAGAAGAGGGGTAAGTGAAGGGGAGTTCAGGGTCAGGAGCTGGAGCTAAGGGAGAGGGGCCACTGCCGGAGGGTGGAGGTGCTTGACTAGGGGAGGAGTGGGGCCACCCCTTCCCCCTCCTGGCCCTCCTGCCCCTCCCCCACCAGTTGCTCCTCCTTTTCCTCCTCTTCATCCTCCTGGGGGGCTCTTGCCTTCTCTTCCTTGTGTTCTGTATCAGACCAGTAGAGAACAAGCAATTCTCATTAAGTCAGTTTCCTGAGTAGCAAGAAAAGTATTTAATTTCCGGTTGTGTACCAACATCTGTACAGAAGGCAGAGAATGAAGAACAACTGTAGAAGTATTATCTTCAACCACAGTGTTAAAATATCCATTACAGGATTAGCATATGGAGAGGATGACCGTAGGACGTGAAAAGTACTATCTGGTGCAGTTTGTACTGTTATGCTTACAGGATTCTACGGTTTTCTTGGTATAATTCATTACCTAGAGTTTTTTCAGTAAATCCCGGGTGGAATTTTTAATTTCCCCATATCCAAAATGAACGTTATTAATGACTCTGCCCTTTATGCTGAAGGCATGTGGATACCTGCAGCCATTTATTTTCACCAAATCAAATATACTGAAAATGGTCATGGCAAATTTGACAGTTTTAATTCTATAATTGTCTGTGAAATACTGTTTGAGTAGCATTTATATCAGAGATCATGATAATACATTATTTTAAATGTCTATCATAATTATTATTAATTTTGTATCTATTGTGAGTACACTAATGGTAACAAGTCCTTTGGAGATTTCAGTGGATATTACATTATTTCCCTAGGTGTTTCTAGTGTAATGTAGAATATAGTAACCATTAGTAATAGACCTCCAAAGAATATAAACACTGAATTATTTTTATATTTTGGGTATTTTTTTCTATGAAGTACAAATAAAAGCTATTATGTGATTTGTATTTTAACTAATAAAAGTATAAAGAACAACCAGCAAAATTCCACACGACTTCTTTCTGTGAGAGGTGTTACCTGCCCTCACATCTAAATGACTGATATCTCTGTATCCATAGGTCTTATGATAACCTGAAAACAAATATAAGCCAATTTTACATCATTTTTTTTTCTGATTAAAGTTTTAATATCATTTTACTCATTACTGGAGAGTTTGTGACATTCGTGTGGATAGCAGCAACTAAATTCACTACAATTACTACAGCCACAGAGATGCAAGGACCCCAAAACAATAGCTGTTTCACTTTTTTCCTCTAAAGAGAGACACTGGTAAAGAAAAATTTTCCAATGGCTTGAATGTTGTGACTTTTCCCATGTTAACATTGGGATTTTGTTTTTTCTTGTTTTTTAAAAACAGATATGGAATATTTAAGCATAGGAAGGACTTTATCCCATGTTTTCATTAAGCTTATGTGTTTCCTAAGTGGAAACATTATTTTCATATTTTCCTATTGGCTAGCTTTCTCACATTGTTTTAACTGCTGTTGATGTTGCTTTTTTTTAATTAGAAAAAGTCCATGTAAGTCCTAATTTATACAGGTTGGGAAGTTCAGTCTTAAATTATTTATTAAGGTATGAACTTTTATCCTAGGCAGCTGTGATTATTTCAAAAGTTTGGAGCTTGGCTATATTCTTGGAATGAACGTACCAGAAGTGTCTCATAAGAGTTTGATTTGCCTAGATCAAGATGTACCAAGTGAAAAAGGTCCTATACTGATTCTGGACAAGCTCTTGCAATCACTACAGGAATGCCAATAATGAAATTGTCCATTGAAAATATCTGCATTTGCAAAATGATGCTGAATATTTGGAGGGGTTCCAGAGGAAAATAATTAGAACCATAAGATGCTCCTTATGGTACAAGACAATAGTTCAATCTATTTAGCTTAACAGATAGAAGATTAAGGAACAATTTGTTCTTTGGTCTGAATACATAAAAGCTGGCAGTTTCTGTGTTGCAAAGAATGATAATTTGCAGCTTAGAACATGGCACCTGGGTTCAGCAAAGCTGAATTTCAGTTTTACCAGTCTTTCTCAGGCTTCAGGCAAATCAGTTAAGCTCTATGTAACTGTGTTTGTTTCAGTTATGTAAAGTTCAGTGCACTAAAAATATTACTCAAGGAAAGAACCTTCAAATATTTTCTTTACTCTCTTAGGCTCTCTAACAAATCCTGGAAATCAAGTTGTTTGATGATTCCAGTGGTTAACTGTCAGTCCTAGTACTGTGGAAATAATGGTCTGCTTACCAAGATACACTACAATTCCTCTCTCTCCTGCTGAGCTCTTAGAAAACACTATATAATACTATTCTCTATAATATTTGTCAATTTATGAAGTGATTGTAGTGAGAAGGACATTAAAACATAATGTACAGTTTACATGGGGACTGCAGAGATTCCATCATATTCTGCATTAGATTTCTTTTTAACTCTTATAAAAGTCTTTGAGTAAAATATTATTCTTATAGTTCTATGCTCTGTTGAAATTAAAAAAAAATCTAAAATTATTCTTAGTAGTTTATCTCTCACAATTCTACTTTTTCAAATCTTAAGAAAGAGAATGACATTTTATAACAATCAGCAAAACTGAGATCACCCTTCCTCTTCTTTACTACCATCTTCATATCTCAACTTTGTGTTCTTCATCCTTCAAATGAATGGTGTTTCTTTTCTTTCAGCACAATGGGACACCAATTTACATCTTTGTGTTTTGCCAAAATTAAAAATAACTATGATTGTTATCACTTAGTGAATCAGATTAACTGATTATAGTGCCAGATGCTTATTTTTAACAAAAACTATCTTTTCCAGTTGTTTCATTTTTGCTTGTGATGCCTGCAAAATATCAGTCTTGTTTATTGGGCTAAGAGTTCTCATCCAATTTGTCTTCTTAAATGTATTCACATGCATTTCAAAAGCAAAAACTGCCATAAATAAGTATGGAATCATATTATCTTATGCTTTCTGCAGAACTCTATGGAAGTGTGCATATCCTCTTCCAAAAAGACCAAACGTGTCTTTCCTTTGTAAGCTCTGTGGTGCAACAAGACTGTGACATATCAAATTCTCTTGTAATTAGAGAAACTGGATGTGCAGTTTTTTTCCCTGTTTTTTTTTTTTTTTTCCTCTTATTCAATCCCCAGTGTCAAAAAAATAGTTCAGTTCTTTGGCTGCTCTAAGCTGCACATGGACCTGGGCTGCAGTTCTGGTCTTAAGAAGAAGATTTTGCCTTCAGAAGATAGTCAAAAAAGTAGAAAACCCATGCCAGAGCAGAACTGTTTTCCTGTTCGCTTAAGACAAACTCGCTTTTTCTGGCTGTGTCTTGGAGAAGCCAGGAATAGCATTCAGGAGCAAACTGATGAAGGACAGTAAGGTATAGTAATGATTTACAGGATGTAGTAAGTAACCTCTTATCACCCCCTTCTTTGACCTTCCTCATCTGATATTTTGAATAAAAAACAAATTACTCATTATGGGAATAAACAAGTGTTATTAGGCTAATACTCAGCAATCTAGTTAACAGATAGGGCAATAAATTAGTTGATGTGTTAAAATACATCCCTTATGGTTTGGTAGCTTGGAGTAATGGATGTGTGATAAAGTTTCATGTTTTCCTAAGTGCTTTTGGCTTCATCCCCAGTCTACTAAGACCCCTTATCTGTGATTCATTTTCATGCAAAATGTTTTGGTTGGTATTGCTATTGACAGATTAAAGTGACATGAAAAATAACCAATCCAAAAGCCTAAAAATCATTCAAGTAGACTGAACAAGAGGGGATTAGAAGCAAACAGCTGCCTGAAATTTAATTAGTGGGGTTTTCTCAATATAAGTAAACTTGCCAAGACTTAGTCTTCTGTTAAGTCATCTGTTTCCTCCTAACTAAACATACCTCTTGGGTATTTATAGACATGCATTAATCATTACTTCTTACCATCTCTAAAACTTGTCATTTATGGTACTTAAATGTCAATCATGAGTAAAAATGGAAACTTTCATGTGATCTCTTGACATCAGATGGAAAAATGTGAAAGAAAAATATTTTCTGTTTTGCTTTCCAGAGAAAAGTAAAATTTAATAGCCTACCTTCATTTTTTACGTTAAAAAAACCCAAAATAAAACAACAAAACAAAACTCCAAAAACCTTCACAGACATATTTCATACTTTTAGATGTTAAAGCAGTATTATGCGTTGCTGAACTCTTTTGTACAAAAATGCTTTGTGTCAGTACAGAAAAATCCAGGGGGGTTTACTGGGCTGAAGGAAGATGTACCTAAGTACTGCTTACTTTCAGGAGAAAACCTGTGGTCTTGTCCTGTTTCTAGACTGCAAGTTAAGTAGGCTATGCAAACAGTTAGTTTTACTGTGGTCATTCTTGTGGAACATTTGAAATGTTTGCTTTTTTCCAGATCCAGCTTCTAGTCTTTTATAACCTGAGGCCAAATTAAAAAAGCAAGAATTTTACCAATGAATTTAAAGGTTGCCAAATTAATTTTATACACCAAATCACACTGGTTATGCTGTATTAACCTACACAGATTATTCTTTATATTGGCTATACTGAAGACTTAAAAATCACTTTTCATTTCATTGACAATCTGGTCATTCTGAGTATTTTAAATAAAGATATAATTGGTTACGTTTGATTGCTTACAATTAAACTGGGGGAACGACATTTCTTCTCTTGTAATGTTCATTAGAATATGAGACACCAACCTACAATTTTTTCATGTGTTTATGGTTTTTTTTTTAATCGTCCTTCCCCACACACTCCAAAGCTTAAATATTGTTTTGGAGGGCCCACATGATCTCGGGATTATTCTCTGATCTATTTATGTATTTTGCTTCCTTGCTGAGGTGCTGACTTTAAAGTTGCAATCAATTTGTGTACAGGAGGCAAAGTGACACACAATCAAAAATCAATCCCTTCCTTGCACTTGCAGCCTGGAAGGCAAACCAGATCCTGGGCTGCATCAAGAGAAGTGTGATGAGCAGGTCCAGGGAGGTGAGTCTCCCCTTCTGCTCTGCTCTGGTGAGGCCCCACCTGGAGTACTGTGTCCAGTTCTGGAGCACTTATTACAAGAAGGATGTGGAGATGCTGGAGCGAGTGCAGAGGAGGGCCACGAGGATGATCAGAAGGCTGGAGCACTTCTCCTGTGAGGCCAGACTGAGAGAGTTGGGGCTTTTCAGTCTGGAGAAGGGGAGGCTCCGAGGTAACCTTATTGTGGCCTTCCAGTATCTGAAGGGGGCCTACAAAAAAAACTGGGGAGGGACTATTTAGGATGTCAAGTAGTGACAGGACTGGGGGAATAGAGTAAAGCTGAAGATGGGTAGATTTAGAGTGGATGTGAGGAGGAAGTTGTTTACTGTGAGAGTGGTGAGAGCCTGGAATGGGTTGCCCAGGAAGGTGGAGGAAGCCCCATGTGGTGGGTTCAGGACCACAATTCAATATCAAAGAAAGGAAAGCAAAGCAGTGAGGTCTCAATGGCATC
>VXBP01008400.1:0-13768 GCA_013400115.1 Rhinopomastus cyanomelas | reverse complement strand
CCGCCCGTTTCCCGGGGTGGTGGTGGGGCGCTCCCTTCAGGGCCACAGCCCGAGAAAAGAGGCGCGAACAAAGACCAAAGACCCTGCCCCGGTTTTTATAGGCTCCCCCAGCCCACCTTTCAGGGGCAGGTCACAGGACAGATGCTTCGGGGGGGGGAGGGGTCCTGCGACCTGTGCAACCGGAGTAAGTCCCCCAGAACACAACAAAACTTTTCTTCCTCATGAAAGCACTTCTACAGGTTCTAGCAGTTCTCAAACTGCAACACACCATCCCTGGAGGTGTTTAAGGCCGGGCTGGATGAGACTCTGACCAGCCTGATCTAGGGTGGGGTGTCCCTGCCCGTGGTAGGGGAGTAGGAACTTGATGATCTTGTGGTCCTCTCTAACCCTGACTGACTGTAGTACTTGGTCTAGGTGATCCTGCTGTGTCAGGGGATTGGACTAGATGATGTTTTGAGGTCCCTTCCGATCCTTAATTATTCTATGATTCCTTTAGTTCTTCATAATGCTTTGAATCAGAATATTATCTACCAAAAAAAAAAAATTATGAAATGCAAAACTTCAATATGTGGAGCTTGTACACAATATATGAAGCATTTTGTGTAAACAATGGTGCACCTTTCTGTCTTAGATGCTTGAGGACACTGCAGATAAGTTAAGGCTATATCACAGAATCTTTGGAGTTGGAAAGAACCTCAAGAAATCACCAATCCCCTCCTCACCACCACCCTGCAAAGCAGGACTGCCTAAATCACATTGCACAGGGCTACATCTATGCAAGTTTCAAATATCTCCAGAGGAGAAGGCCAGGGCTTTGTGACTTGCATAGTAAAATTTTCTTTATTTCTAAATGAAACTTTTTGTGTTCTAGCTCGTGTTCCAGAAGGTCAGATATAAGTGCAATATTAGGTCATATATTTATCCATGTAGTGTTGCTACATCTCTCTTTTACAATGAACTGAACTTGCTTAAATTTAGGATAATGAATGACCATACAAACCAGCAGAAGTCATGTGAAAAGAAGCCTGAATCAGATATTCCAAAGACTTCCCTGTAAAATATTCCTTTACCTATCTCGAAGCAGCTCCTCTTTCATATCTGTGCATGATGTTTTGGCATCAAGAGACAGAATAGTAGTCTAGACTATATTTCTAATGATTACTGTCCTCCTAGCCCCAGGAGAACCACTTGTCACCTTGTACTGACTATGAGTTTTACTGCTACAGAGGTAAAAGTGTTGGCTGTTGCAAAACATTTTCCATTGATTTAAGGCTACTTCTCTATAACAGCTAGCTGTTAAAAGAATAGTGGATCTTTTTCCTTTGAATCATCAGGATGTACTCCTGAATTACTGCCACAGAGTACAGACTCCTTTCCTTAACCAATTTCCTGTTTGCTGTCTTTGCCAGTGATGTTGCCAGAGCAGAAGTCTTTATAATAGTAATGCCATTCTGCCAAATTAGTCCTACTGTCTTTCTTTAAATGGATAGAGTGTTTATGCTGGCAAAAGGAGAGGAGGTGTTTGCTTCTTTGTAGATCTCTTAAGTCCACCACCCTTGAGTTCTGCTGTTCTCTACAAAGACTGAAATTTAAATACAGAGAAATAACAATTCCTTTCAGCTCAAAAAAATCACCAACAAAATTACACACCCCTTCCTGCTTTAAGAGTACAGTTCTGTGCTGACAGACAGACAATTCTTCCTCCTTTTTGTGTCTCTTTAACAAAAAGAAGCTTTGCATGTTTGAGTAGATAACAAGAGGTATCATTAAGGTACAGAAAACTGAAAACCTGGACTTCAAAAAAATTGCAGACACAGAGAAATTAGTAATAGCTTCTCCATACTTTAATAGGATACTTCCTTTTTATTCACTCAGAAGTGTTCATAAACAGCAGTGAAGAACAAAAGCTGTTATTTATATGTATGGAGAGGTATACAGGCACCCCAACCTCCTGCCGCCTTCCTCACCCTCAGCACCAGAAGCAATTTATGGAGACCAGTCTAAATAAACATTAAAGAGTCAAGGCCACAATCTGACAGCAAGGAAAAACAATGGCTCCAGAAGCCACCTAGTAAGATCAATAAAAGAGGTTAGGCATCACAAGCTAGTGTGGTGCACTTACAGGTAAATGGGGTTTACGCTTCATCTGACAGGGCTCTCTCAGTGTCAGGACAAAAACTGTCATAGAAACAGGAGCACAGTGTGTAGCCAGTGGAAAACGGTCCTTAGCTGCAAACATTAAATGTTGACCCTTGAATGAAGGGATTTATACTAAGGCTACGGGGAATTTCCAATTGCTTTTCCAGGGTCATCTCACACACGTTTCAGATACAGGTTGGAGAACTCTCAGTTTTCTTTGTTTGTTTTGCTTGCCTGGACTGCTTTCAAATTCTTTCCTTGCACTCATCCCTGAGTTAGACCACCCTCTGTAACCTACACAGTTACAAGACACTCTGAAGTAGGAAGCTTCAGGTTTAAAACAGTTGAAAGCTTTCAGTTTCTACAGCTTTATCTCAACAGTCTGAAATCTGTCATAGTATAGAGCAGCCTCAGACTCAGCTGTTGTTCCCTATCATCCAAATTGTGAATTGTGAAGTCACATCAAAGCTGACCCACAAAGATAAGTTTAAATTTGAAATGCTGCCTCAGCATTTTTTGTTTTATTTTTTTTCCAAAATTATTACCTTGTATTTTTATAATTATGTTCTTGTCAAAGAAAGAGGTTTTCTTCTTTCCTGTCAATGATTTATTCTGTTGCTATGCCCCTTCCTCATCTATATAAGCATTGCTGTAGTATTTATGCTCATTGTTTCAGAGTATTGATCTACACTAAAACAAGAACTTTTTTTTTCTCCCTTAGTTTTAAACTATATCATACACATAAACTGGGGTATGAACTGGGTGTTCAACAATCTAATGTTTGTATGTGGGTTCTCCATTCTTTTATATTCACTTTCTTCTCTAGTACAGAAAACATCAGAAAATGTTTATTTTTTGGATGCTGCCATTTTTGGCAGCTGCTCAGTTGATGGTGTCTTGTGATTTTCTGAAATATCCACATTTTGAAAAATACATCAAAAACTGGAGATGACTAAATCACTTCACATATCAAAAACTAATATCAAGAAAAGATTGCTATTACTCTGTCTGAGCACACACTTTTCTCTGCAATGCATCTGAAGAAAGCCATAAATCAGGATAAGCTCATTAAAGAAAGTTCATTTTAATTGAAGTAAGTGAGAATAAATGAGTATGTTCTAAACTTACCAGGATGCCTAAAACAAGTGCAAAGATTGAACTAGAATATTAACCCAAAGAATATGTGTTGAAAGTGATGTAAGTAGAATTTAACACAGGAATTTATATGAAACAGATTTCACCTAAACTTAATATCCATTTGCATTTGCATATAACTAGTTTCAGGACAAAATGAACATAAACCATTAAATTGCTATTTCATGCATCTAATAACATGTATTTACAAGTTCCAAATCCTATTATTTGATTGTAAAGAGAGTTATTTTCATATGGATCTCTGTGACCAGCTACTGACAATGTAGTCTTGAAAATAAATTTCTTTCATAGGACAGGAGGACATGTAAAAACTGTTTTGGCGGGGTTGTATTGATTGATTTTAATCCTTTGAAATATACATCTATTCCAAGATACACTGTGATTGCAAAGTGTCAGATATCTCTCTCTGGCTAGATGCTCTGTGGACAAAATTATGTAACGTATGTCTTTTCCAAAGGATAGCATTTTTATTTCTATTTTTGGACTTCAGTGTGAGTTATTTATTTTAAGAGACAAGGAACCATTTGTGCTGAAATCTACTCTATCTTGATGTGTTTGGTTTCTTGTTTCCGGAGCTTTGCTGTTGATTTTACCTGTATTGCTGCCTCTAACTTGCACATTGTGTAGCAGAAGAAACACCTTCACAATTTTCTTACACAGTGAGAAGAGTTCTTACTCAAAACATTACCATAACTATAAAAATGCAATTGCCACAGTATTGAACTTATACAATTGAATTTGTACAAATCAGCACTACTTTGCACTTAGTGAAGTTTGCAATTGAAGTTTGGCTAGTTCAAGGCAGTTTTGCTATAAAAGGGAAACTGCCTTTCTTACTCCAAATGTGAGGAGCAGAGATGTGTCAGCTTCTACAACAGAAATAAGAAAATAATTTAAAAGCATTGAGTTAAAGTGAAAGAGCTTCGAAAAGCAGAACCAGTAGCTTCAGCCTTTTCCTGAGAAGAAATAGAAAAATTGAAGGGTGAGATGGTATTTTTGGTGAGGATCACAGAATCACAGAATCAGAGACAATTAAGGATTGGAAGTGATCTCAAAAGATAATCTAGACCAATTCCCCTGCCACAGCAGGATCACCAAAACCAAGTCATAAGGAACATATCCGGGTGAGTTTTAAACCTCTCCAGAGATGGAAACGTTACAAAAATCCCAGGCAGCTTGTTCCAGGGCTCAATGGGAAGAAGTTCCTTCTCATTTTATATGGAACCTTCTATGTTCCAGTTACATCCATTGTCCCTTGTCCTATAATTAGATGACACTGAGAAAATACTGGCTCTATTCTCCTGACACCCACCTTTCAAATATTTATAGACATCAATGAGGTCATCCCTCAGTCTTCTCTTCTCCAAGCTAAACAGACTGTTTTCACATAATGGAGAAATTCCTCTCCTTCAACATCTTTGTGGGTCTGTGCTGGACTTTCTCCAGCAGTTCCATGTCCCTCTTGAACTGAGGGGCCCAAAAGTGGACACAAATTTCCAGACACTCTCTCACCAGGCCAGAGTAGACATAGAGGAGAACATGTCTGGATCTGCTAGCCACCCCCCTTCTGATCCACCCCAGGATGCCATTGGCGTTCTTGGCCACAAGGGCACATTGCTGGCTCATGGTCATCCTGCTGGCCACAAGAACCCTCAGCTCCCTTTCTCCTACACTGCTCTCCAACAGATCACTCCACAACCTATACTGGTACCTGGGGTTATTCTTGCCCACATGTAAGACTCTGCACTTACCCTTGTTACAGTTCATTACATTTCTCCCTGCCCAGCTCTCCAGCCTGTCCAGCTCTTGCTTAACGGCAGCAGAGACTGCTGGGGCCACTCCTCCCAGCTTTGTGTCATCAGCAAACTTGCTGACAGTGCACCGTAACCCATCATCCAAGTCCACAATGAATAGATTGAATAGTACTGACCCTTGGAGGACTCCACTAGATACAGGCCTCAACTACACTCTGTCCCATTGACCACTACTCTCTGGCTTCTGTCCGGCAGAAAGTTCACAATCCATCTCACTAACCACGCTGCCTGAGTTTGGCTGTGAGGATGCTGTGGGAGACTGTGCCAAATGCTTTACTGAAGTCAAGATAGATCACATCCATTGCTTTGCCATCATCTATCAACCTGGTTATACCCTCATAAAAGGCTATCAGGTTGGTCCAGCAAGACTTGCCTTTCGTGAAGCCATGTTGATTGTCCCTGATGACCCTCTTGTCCTTGATGTGCCTAGAGACAGCGTCAAGGACAAATTGTTCCATCACCTTTCCTGGGATGGAGATGAGGCTGACTGGTCTACAGTTTCTTGGGTCCTCATTCTTACCCTTTTTGAAGACTGGAGTGACATTTGCTATCCTTCAGTGCCCAAGCACCTCTCCTGATCCCCATGACTTAGAAAAGATGACAGAGAGTGGCCTAGTAGTGACTATCACCTTCTCTCTTAGCACTCGTGTGTGCATCCTACCATAGGCTATAGCTTTATGTATATGTGCCATTCTAACACTGTAGACCCTCTGAAATCTATGAAAGCAGTCAGTATGCTTTTCCACAGCCATAGCATAGGAAATGAAAGTAGTGAGCCCATGCATTTTTTCTGATCCATGAATTTTGCAGCCATAAGCAATTGCCTGCTTAGCTTGTACTTAGACCCTGTCCTGGAAGATACTCCATACACTGTAAACCAAACTAAATGGAAAATCCCCCAGCCAGATTGGCTATGGTTTAAATTGTATGTTCATTGAGGTACATAAAAATTAATGTCTTCCTTGCTTCCAGAGTAGCTGTATCAGACTCTGTTTTGCAGGAATATGTATAAATGTTTCACAAGATGTGAAGTGGTAAGCAGAGACCATACCAAAATAACCAGAAATGTGTTTAAAGATTCTTCATTTTTATCATAATGCGTGTGCATGGAAATAATACTTATTCAAAAACTTCATTTTATCCAAGTAATGATAAGGCATATATATTTTTTTTTTTTTTCTTATTTTCCCTTCCTTTTACATCTTTCATGTTTCTCAAAGAGCTTTGTTTCCCTGCTTGCTCTGTTGATCAACTTGGGAATTATTTTCTCAGCAGTAAGCAGTATATAAATCTCAAGGACATTTAGCTTATTATAAATGCACCTTCCTCAAGCATTAGGAAAACATGATCAACATGCACAAGTTAAATTGAGAAAATAATGGGAATCCTGACCAAACACTCAGATAAAACAAAATGCTGTAGTGCTGAGGCATCATAAGAAGATCTGTATGCCCCATCTTTCCCTTAGTGTGGCTGCACATTGTTATAAGATTGCAGTAAATGGAACTTGGATTAAGAAGTTTTCCATGTCAACCCCTTAGGGCAAATGATTATAGGTTTGACCTTTTGAGAGTCTCTGTATTTCCCACTTAATCAGCACTGGAATGAGTTGCTGCTAAGTAGGATATATGGTAACCCTATGGGAAAAGCAAAGCCATCTGAAAATAATGAGTCTCTTTCCTCCTCCCTTCCCTTCTCTCATTTTGAGCTCTATTAGGCCATGATAACAGTTTAATCTAGGCTACACAAAAACATAATATGGCACGCAATATTTGCATTATATTGAGAAAATAGTTCTGGGAAGGTCTTTTGGCAGCCTGGAATGTAAATAAAGCTGCTTCGTTCCCCTCTTAACAAAACCACTTTCCTTTTTTTTTTTAGTTTTTCATACTAAGGTCTGTTTGGTTGAGTTAAAGCCTTGAGAAGTTTTAAAATATAGTAGCTAAGATTATGATAGAGTAATTACTTTTGTCTTCCCTGGGCAATAATACAAAATTGGAATAATCTCCATTTTGTCTTGTTACAGTAACTCTTTGTGCTTTAGAAACAATCTCACACATTTCAGTCATCAGTTCATTTCTTAACAGTTGAGACCCGTGGGCTTTTTTCCTGCCATATGTTTTGGGTTCTTCTTGTTCTTCCCCTCTCCTTTGACCTGGTACATCTCCTCCCTTCATGTTCTCCTCTCCGCAATACCTGTCTGTGAAACTGAACAACACAATAGATGTAATTAGACCTTCAATAATAGAAGTGAGTGCAGCAAGCAATGAGATTCCTTCTCGGGAAGCAATCAGTGCATTAGGTCCCCAGGACTGAAACTACGTTTAACAAGGTTTGGGGCTTAGGGATTGTTGGTCTAGGCTGCTTCCCCAAGAGAAAGCTCTACCCAGAATGCAAATCTTCATTTGCTATCACTACAGAAGGGAGGAAAAGAACATTATCCACTTTATTACACACATAATGAGGCAGACTCTATCTGCTGATACATATTTTCCTTAGCAGTACATCAACAGTTCACAAGTGGTAGTAAGTATAAATATATATTCTGCCTGTGCTTTCCAGCCATTTCTTGGATTTTCCTTATACATCCTTGGAAGAAGAAAAGGTTTGGATGGTGTCAGATCAAAATATTTCCATACAGATGTCTATATTGGTCTAATAAAATTATTGAAGACACAATTCTGTTTATGGGAAACATATGTTGTAGTGCCTTGGATAGCCTAAGTTGCAGTCCACATCTAGTAAGTTGACTTGACGGCTTTCAGGTTTCTCTACGTCTGGCTCCTTCGGCCCCGCGTTACCCGGACCATTCGCGTACCGCTCGAACACCAATATGGTCAGCAGCAAATGGCGTTTATTAGAAGAAATACACACACACTTAATATAGTTTTCCCTTATCGTACCACCATCAATCTTCTTCACTATAGTTATCACTCTCTGCTCTTCTCTCTGTCCAATGGTGTCACAGAATGCACTCTTTTTTACCTTACTTGGCATTGTTTAGCTTTTCTCCCTATCTTCAAGGACGACTCTCGCAGGCCCCAGGGAGCCGAGAGGCCCCTGTATCTTCACCTCCTGCACATTTGGAACCCAAGGGACTGCAAAACAGCTCCTGCTGGATATGTGGAGCTGCAGGGCCTGCATACGCCCTGCTGCCGTCGCCACCATCTTAAGAGCAGCTGGTTTAGCAACTACAACAAACGTAGATGTGGCAAAATATACATGCGATCTGTTAATTTCTGCTGCTAAGTATTCAGGTCAGTGTCCACAGGAAAAAAATTGCCTGTTTAAAATCAAATCCTTTCACCATTGTTGTCTTAGCTCTACCTAACTGGATCTTCGACCTTTATACAAATTTCCTTACATATCAGGTTGTAGTATGTACTCTCATTTATATTCTTTAGTTGTCATTTGTATCTTATTTCTACCATCTGTTATCTGAAACTTATGATTACACGAAGAGTAAGAATAATACTGAAGGCAAACAGAGAAGGTTGGTACACTACAATGATTTTGACCAGAAGCTGTGACCCACAGCTGGAAAAGAAAATATGAGGTAGGCTAGCGAGGGGGCTTCTAGTATGGGAGCAGGGGCAGTGGCTATGGACCGTCCCAACCAGCTGTACGGGAGAGAGGATGCATGACCCCATTGTCCTTACCTGTCTGTCTTCTCGTGCAAGGTATCCCTTACTCTCATTCTGTGGTGCTAGATGAGCTTTTATCAATTGTTGGTTGTAGATCAAAAGGGGATTTTACGCTTGCATTTTTGACTTAAACCAGTTCTAATTAAGTGTGGCTCTGTTTTTGTGAGGGGGAGGAGGGCTGCGGGGGGTGGATGCATGGTTGACAGATGAGCGATGGCAGAGCAGAGATCTGGCACGGTCCCAATGGCAAAGAGGTAGGTACATGCTGGGGGAGGGTGTATAACTGACCCACACAATTTTCCCTCTTTTCCATTTCTTCCAGCACAGCGTGTCCACTGCTGCTGACCTGTGGTAGGAGCCCCCTACCAGGTGGAGGCCAGAACTACATCCAATTGTCTTTGGTACGTAGCTCTTCCTTACAGGGTCTCCCTAAATTTCCCTTTTGTTTATTGTGAAGGTTTTTCTGTTATTGCTGTTTTTCTTTCTTTTAAATTTATTTCATTTAGAATAAATTTTACAATTCATTCTAGTTCTCAAATTTGTTTATATTCCCTTCCTTTATTTATGGGAGGGCACTCTAACAATCTGTTCTGGAGGGTTCTGATTTTAACCTTCAAACCAGCACAGTAACACAGATATTAAACCTTTTCTTGTTAAGCCTTTCTTACTGAATCATAGAATCATAGAATCATTACGGATTGTAAGGGACCTCGAAAGATCATCTAGTCCAATCCCCCTGCCACAGCAGGATCACCTAAACCAAGTCACATAGGAACTCATNAGAAGAACCTCTCTTGATCTGCTAACCACCCCCCTTCTGATCCACCCCAGGATGCTGTTGGCCCTCTTGGCCACAAGAGCACACTGCTGGCTCATGGTCATCCTGTTGTCCACCAGGACCCCCAGATCCCTCTCTCCTACACTACTCCCCAACAGGCCAGTCCCCAGTCTATACTGGTACCTGGGGTTGTTCTTGCCCACATGCAAGACTCTACATTTACCCTTGTTATAGCTCATTCAATTTTTCTCTGCCCAGCTCTCCAGCCTGTCCAGATCTCACTGAATGGCAGCACAGTCTGCAGGGGTGTCGGCAACACCACCCAGCTTTGTGTCATCAGCAAACTTGCTGAAATCCAGAAAGATCCTGACACCAGCTCATCCTCACTTTACCTATCCTCAATCCTAATCCTGCTGGTGCAGAACACAGAGTAATAACATTTTCCAGACTTTCTTCTTCCATCAAAATGGAGTTGTGAGATATCTGCCACCTGCAAAGCTGCTACTTTACTGAAAGAGATTTCTTAAACAAATTGCCCCTAGAGGGTTTTTCCTTCCTCTAGCATACGATCTCTAAATCTTTATATTCTTCTGCAATGATTTAATATTTCTCACTTCTCTGTCTGCAAATTCCTACTTCCTCTGCATTTTCACAAACCATCTCTTCACATCTATTGCATATCTCTTATAGGCTACAGGTTTCAGTTATGTATTTTTTAAGAAATTTGCAATATTTCTTAGATTCTGAATTTTTTGGAGCATAAATACACTCTTTAACATAAGATATTTAAAGATTAATTTTTTCTTTATAATATTTCACCAGAATTCAGTTAATATTTAGAATAAAAATTGCACCTCACTATGTATTTCTTGTATACAATAAAACTCAATAAAACTTTCATTTAATTTTTTGTTAAGTCATGGGTTGAAAGCTGTAATTTTTAATTTATTTGAACTTTTTCCTATTCTTTGATTAATTTAACAATTAACTTCCTGTATTTTTTTGGGGATACTGTATGTGTAAACTTTAAGATTGTGTGTTACAGTGTTTTCAAACCTCACAAGCACTGTGAAGCATTCAAAGGTCACTATTATAAAGATAAGAAGTAATGATTTAAAAATGCAAGTGCAATGATGTAAGTGCAAGACTTAAAGATGTTTTACTTAAATTTTACTTAAATTACACATAGGTTAAAAGGAAAACGTCACAGATTTGTATAGACAATGAAATAGGAAAAGAGATTTTAAGCTGAAATTTTTGGGGGGAATCTTGATAATTCAATATAGCTCTCACATAAGGAGTCATAAAATAATCTCAGTGCAATGTCTTCTCAATGCATTTAGATCAATAGAATCTATCAGTGCATCTTTGACACAGAACCAGGTTTCAAACCTGGTAATATATTTTTAGGCCTTTGCTATAGTGTTATTTTGTGGTTACCTTTGATTCTTTTCAGTGAGTAACTGCATCTGCAGCTGGCTAAGACTGAACTCCTACTGATCAAACATTCCTGTGATACCCTGAAAGACTTACTTGAAAGTTAACTTACTTCCATACAGCAATTTGCTTTGCCCCAGGGGTACAGAGGCCTAATTGAAAGAAAGTGGATGATCAAAACATTGGCTTTGACTACAGATAATGTATACTGCTATGGAAGAAAATCTATTATCAAACTAACCCCAAGAGATTTAAAACAGAGTAGATTTATTCTTCACAATTAAAAGCTTTTTCTTTTTCAGATCCAGAAGACACTCTCATCCAGATATGTCAGCGTTGCAAAGGTATTTCTAAAGGTCTGGTCAATCAACTACACAAATGTAAAGCCCTTGAACATATGTTGCCTGTATGAAATTAATTTTTAAGAGATAAATGCCTTCTAGATTACTAAATCATTGAAACATCAGTTCTTGCAGTGAAGCAAGATGTCAAATATAAACAATGTCATATACTGAATAAAGTTGATAAAGGTGCAGATAATTTTATGATTTCAGAGCAATAGTTCACACTAACAACCATCAAAGGTGATCCTATGAGCTGCTGACATATCAGTTCACAATACCAGCGCTGCTAGTAGTTTGATTGTGAGTTAACTAGAGTTGCACTAGAGTTAACTAATGTGCAGCTTACACTTTCCTTGTTCTCCTATTTTAGCCTACCTTTAAATTTTGTTAACTTACATTAAAATACATAGGTTTAGTCTTTTT
The DNA here is from genome assembly GCA_013400115.1 of Rhinopomastus cyanomelas. NCBI lineage: Eukaryota > Metazoa > Chordata > Aves > Bucerotiformes > Rhinopomastidae > Rhinopomastus > Rhinopomastus cyanomelas. The sequence continues at coordinate 2,034 of VXBP01008400.1, read as the reverse complement.
TTTTTTTTTTTTAAAAAAAAAAAATAGCATTAATATATTTCCAGGAATGAAAAATCTAATCCTGATGTTGAGTGCAGTGGCCAAACGGATCTTCATTTTAGCTCCTCTGGGACAGATTCTGTTTATGAAGAGCAGAATACTATCACTCCATGTCCACGTTTAAGGTCCCTCTCCAACATTCTTGCAGGTCTCCTTCAGGTACTGTATGATGGCTATAAGTTCTCACCCTGAAGCCTTTTCTTCTGCATGGTGAACAACACCAATTTCTTTAGTCTATCTTCACCAAAGAGGTACTCTAGCATTCTGATCATCTTCATGCCCCTTCTTTGGATGTGCTCCAAAAGATTTATATGCTTCTCATTTTCGGGGCCTCAATGCTGGATGCAGAGAGGCAGGCCTCACAGGAGCAGAGCAGAGGAGTTTCACTTCCCTCAACCTGCTGGCCATACTTCTTTTGATGCAGCCCAGGATGCAATTGGCTTCCTGGCACCACCAATTCCTTCTCCTCAAGGAGAGATTGATCACAATCTCTTAATTCCTCAGCCTGGTCTGACACCTGGATTTGCCCCATCAATGTGCAGGATCTTGCAGTTTTCTTGTTAAACTTCATTAATTTTGCATGGGCCCACCATAGTTTAAGTTGGAGGAGTGGTCCCATTACATGGCAGATTAGGTAACCCATTTGACTTCATCCCATGACCAGTTTGAGAGCAAAGGATAGCAATTGTCTGGAACAGAAATAGACAAATTATTGCTGGTTGAACATTGACTGCTGCCATGTAGACTTCGTGAAATGACGAACACTTTTGTCCTTCCCCTTTTAAATTCCCCCCTGCATAATTTTATTCATATTTCTGTCTCTTCTTATCCAGTCAGTCTGAGGGTAGGATCCCTCCCCTCTCTTCCCCTCCCCAGATGCAGGACCTTACACTTGGCGTGGTTGAAACCCATTAAGTTGGCTTGTGTCCACCTCTCCAGCCTGTCCAGGTCCCTCTGGATGGTATCTCTGCCCTCTAGTGTGTCTGATGCATCACACAGCTTGGTGTCATCAGAAAACTTGCTGAAAGTGCACTCAATGCCTCTGTCCATGTCACCAACTAAGTGGTTGAACAAGACTGGTCCCACAACTGATCCCTGAGGGACTCTGCTTGTCACTGGCCTCCACTTGGACACGCATCCATCAACAACCACTCTCTGGGTGCAGCCATCAAGCCAGTTCTTTACTCATCTAGCGGTCCACCCATCAAAGCCATGTTCCACCAGCTTGGAGATCAGAATGTGATGTGGGATAGTGTCAAAGACTGTGCTGAGGTCCAGGTAAATGACATCAGTCTCTCGTCCCTCATCCATTCATGTTGTGACCTGTTCATAGAAGGCCACCAGATTCGTCAGGCAGGATTTGCCCTTAGTGAAGCCATGCTGATTGTACCACATCACCTCTTCACTATTGTCCACTCTCAGTAGTGCCTCCAGGAGGATCTACTCCATGATCTTACTGGGCACAGAGGTGAGACTGACTGACCTGTAGTTCCCTGGCTCATCCTTCCCACCCTTTTTGAAAATAGGAATTATGTTTCCCCTCTTCCAGTCAGTGGAGACTTCGCCAGACTGTCATGACTTTTGGAATATAATAGAGAGGGGTTTAGAGACTTAATCTGCCAGTTCTCTCAGTACCCGTGGGTGTTTCCCACCGGTTCCCATGGACTTGAACTCTTCCAGGTGATCACGAACCAGATCTTCACTTATGATGGGCAGTTCTTCCTTGTAGTCCCTGCCATTATTTTCCATGACTCCAGGAGTGTGGCTGGAGGCCTTTGCAGTGAAGACTGAGGTAAAGAAGTCATTAAGAACCTCAGCCTGTTCCATGTCACTTGTAACCACATCACCTGTTTCCTTTCTGAGGGGACCCACACCTTCCCTAGTCTTCTTTTTACCATTCCTATACCTGTAGATATTTTTGGTGTTCCGTTTGATCTCCCTGGCTAGGCCCAATTCAAATTGTGCCTTGGGTTTCCTAACCAGATCTCTAGCTGT
>VXBP01008398.1:129192-310139 GCA_013400115.1 Rhinopomastus cyanomelas | reverse complement strand
GTCAATACCGGCAGGCCGCAGATGACTTCCTGCTGGCTGCGCGGCCGCATTGGAGACCCTGGGGGGCTGTATCCAGTCCACAGGCCAGGGTTTGAGGACACCAGGTTTAGAAAAACTCTACGACCTCTCTGGGCAGCCTGTGCTAGGGCTGTCACCCTCACCATGACAAAGATTTCCTTATGTTTAGATTGAACCTCCTGTGTTCCAGATTGTGACCAGTATGTATTAACCTCAAGAACCTTTTACCCAAGCAGCTATTTTGGGGCTTTTACTTCATAAATTTGCCGGCGTGGTTAGCAGCAGAGCCACACTTCAGGCTGGTAGCTTCTGGTAAGTACAGGGCACTGCAGGTCTTGAATGCAGACTAGTTTTGCCCTTGTGTCCATCCTTCACTTGTGCCTTTCCTCCTAGGGCGAGCCTTATCTGGGGGCTCTATTCTTTAAATAAGACGCTGCGGACGCCAAGAGGTATTGTGAAATTAGACTTCAAGAGGTGTTGTGAAACCTCTGCACACCAAAGAGCACCCGACTTCAGGTGCCTTTAAGTTACTCTCAATAGCCCTGCTACTAAGGAAAACAATTCTCTAACCCTGAACATTTTCAGTGACATGCACCTCTTGCAGCTTTGTTTCCAGACCTGCCAGCCAGAGAGAAGCCTCTCTTTCCTATCTCTTGTCTGAGTGATGACATAAACTCTACTCCCGTGAGGAAAATTTAACCCCCTTTTAATCAGGCTCACTGTTACCACAGGGATGAGATTTATTAGTGAAAGGTTGGGTTAATGAAAGACCAGAAAATTTTCAAGAACCTGGGTTTCATCACAGAATCACAGAATCATTAGGGATTGGAAAGGACCTCAAAAGATCATCCAGTCCAATCCCCCACAACACAGCAGGATCACCTAGACCAACTCGCACAGGAACACATCCAGGCAGGTTTTAAACATCTGCAGTGAACAAGACTCCACAACCACCCTGGGCAGCCCCTTCCAGTGCTTTGTCACCCTCACTGGGAGGAAGTTCTTTCTTTGGAACCTCCTATGTCCCAGCTTACAACCATTGCCCCTCGTCCTGGGGCAATGTCCTCGTCCCGACATTGAGCCTGTCTCCATCCTCCTGACACCCACCCTTCACATATTTATAAACATTAATGACATCACCCCTCAGTCTCCTCTTCTCCAAGCTGAAGAGACTCAGCTCCCTCAGCCTCTCCTCATAAGGGAGGTGCTCCACCTCCTTCATCATCCTCATTGCCCTACGCTGGACTCCCTCCAGCAGCTCCACATCCCTCTTGAACTGAGTGGCCCAGAACTGGACACAATACTCCAGATGTGATCTCACCAGGGCAGAGCAGAGAGGGAGAAGAACCTCTGCTAACCACCCCTCTTCCAATCCACCCCAGGATGCTGTTGGCCCTATTGGCCACAAGAGCACACTGCTGGCTCATAGTCATCCTGCTGTCCACCAGGACCCCCAGGTCCATTTCTCCTACACTTCTCTCCACCAGGTCAGTCCCCAGCCTATACTGGTACCTGGGGTTGCTCTTGCCCAGATGCCAGACTCTACACTTTCCCTTGTTATACTTCATTACATTTCTCTCTGCCCAGCTCTCCAGTCTGTCCAGGTCTTGCTGAATGGCAGCACAGTCTGCTGGGGTGTCGGCGACACCACCCAGCTTTGTATCATAATTTCTGAGCTGCGACACACCAACTAGTTACAAGGGCCATGCTCTCATGCAGGAGTTTTTCCTTGTTATGTTGCTTAACTATTCCTGTCCTATTAAAACACTCCTTACCCTGCATAAGGCAACTAATTCCAATTTGTAACTTCAGACTCTGAAAGCTGGTGAATTTACTTTCCACAGAATAATTCCTAGACAGCCAAATGTTTGAAACTCCTCATTTTATTGCATATATTTCTTCAGACTTTACAAATAGTTATGTGCACAGATACAAATGTTCCTTCACAGAAGGTACATTTCTTCTTTTAAATAAAAAGGTCTAGGGCGTCAGTCAAATGAAGCCATTTATTGTTCATTAATATAAAACGTGTTCATGTTTCTAGGAGGTGTCATATCCAAACCACTGTTCATCCAGATTTCTTGTATGATCTGCTCCCTGCGCTCTATCCTTTCAGCCAGCTCTGCTGCCTCTGTTGAATTATAACCTGAGTAAGAAGGTCTGTAAAGTTCTGCTATCTCATCCTGGACCTCCGAATCAGAGGAATCTTCCTCCACCTCTTCCTCATTCTCGCTGCTCTCATATACTCTGGCACTTTCTGGCACAATGGGATCCTTCTTCCTGTGCCGTTTCTGGAAGTCATTTGAGCAGATCACCAAAGCACAGAGTGTGAGAATTAACCCCACACAAACGCTGGACATAAACAGGAGGGCGGCTCTTTCGGGGTGATCTGAAATGAGAAAGTCAGAGCTTAAACGCTTTAAAAACTCTGCCAAAATCTAGCTACAACAGAATCAGCTGCCATTTCAGAGGCAGCCCCCCTTACTTAGCCGTAACAGTGGAGGGTGCCTGGGGGGACACAGGCTGTGTTGGGGCATGAAGCCCCCCTGCGTGTGCAGTCTGAACACCGCCATCAACGCCGCCATCTCTGCCCCTTCAAGAGACTGTGCAGAAGTCCTAACAGTATTGTAAATGACAACATTATCCCATCTTTTCACTAGCAGCTTACTAGCAATCTCAGACAGGTACTCTTTTTTTTTTTTCCCCCAGTCATACTGCCAAAAGGGACCCTACCCTCAAAAAGAGGGGGCATGGGAAGGGCCACTCTGGGCTCTGTGGTGCCACAACAGCATCTCTGGGCTGGGCTGTGCGTAAAGAGCATTTTTCTTCCTTGGCGCAGTTTGAGATCACTTCTCAGTGGAGCAACGAGTAGGGCAGATGTGGAAATGGCCTTTCTTGATGAGTTATGGACTCCAACCCTGGCTGCTCAAGGTGTTGTTAGGAGGTCCATGGGTTATGGGGCCCTGGGTTTGGAAACGACTGCTAGGACAGCCAGGTGCCACCACAACGTCTTGTCACGCTGTCAGGCTGCAGCCATTCTCCATGCTGGAAGGGGAAGCCCTGGCAGAGGCAGTGGGAAGATGCTAAACTGTGGAGTGGTTCTTGGTGTTTTCTACAAGAGCAGCAATCTTAGCTCTCACCATCAGCTTTTGCTGACTTAAAAAATCCGTAACTTCTGTGGTGTTAGAGGTCTGGTGACGGTGAATCTGTTTGCCCAGACAAAGTCTGCCTTAGGGCAAGTCACAAGGCCTGCCATGTCCCATACCAGAGACGGCTCAGTTTGCGTTGTGGTTTCTTCTCTGCTCTTCCACGATCCTTGTATGTTCGCAAAACAACAGTTCCAAAAATGGATGTCTCCAGTGCTGCTCCCGGATCCGGACCAGGTTTTCAAAAATACTGAACAACCAGCAGTCCCCATTGAAAACATGCATTAAAAAACATTCTTGGCTGCGGTCTCGAGGAGAGTTTGGATCCTTCAAGATGGAAAATATTCTATAAATATCAATTATGCTGTGATTGTCCCATCCGCCAGGCTGTGATTACACTGGAATAGTATCACTACTGTAAACATGAGATCACCAGCTGTGGCCTTTTGAGGTGATCCTCCCTTCCCCCAAAATGTTATGATCTAGCAAACCAAAAAAATCTCAGCCTCATTTTCCTACCTCTAATATATGCAAATGTAGCCAAGGTGTTGCTAACAATAATTCCGTCTTTCTCTGGAAGTCTCGATTCCTTTGGATCCGGGTCAGCACCACCTGTGACGTGAGGAGGTAAAGCAAGGTCAGTCATACCATAGGTGATGCAGATCCTGAACAGATGTTCACCCACTCACGTTGAGAGTAATAAATCCACCTAAAGCACAGGTAGGCTGTGCCACACGAATCTTGCGGAACATTAGATCAAAGAATTCTTAAATATCATAATAAATATAATAAACATTTTTTTAAAGTGTAAATAGCAAAGCATTGAAAAAACTAAATCTCTAGACAACCAAACATTTATTTAAAAGAATCTATTATCCTTGCCTATTCCCACTAATGTTTCTAAAATAATTTTACTTCATTACACGTCACAGCTGTACTGGATTTCCCAGCCGAGTCACTGCAGTTACCCTCCCATTATTGATGACAGTGACGACACGTTAATGACATCATTAATTCTGCTGCCTTTAAGAAGAGCAAGTGTTAGCATAAGTCTCTTCACCATGAAAAAACTGCAGTTCCTCTTCCACTTTTCCCGTGGTTCAATCAGTTAGAAGGCACTGTACTGGCTATGGTCTGGATGGGTCACTTGCTTTGCAGCGTTGCTGTGACAGCAGGACCATGCTCACGCACATCTGTCTTCCCTCAGCCGGTTATACAGCCCTCTGAAAGAAGGAGCTGCTGTCTCAGCAGGATTTCCATTACCTCCTCCTACCTCCCCCAGACCAAGGTCTGCAGTGGGAACACGTCCTGTTTCATTCAAAGACAAAGCAGAGCAGCAAACCGTATTTTTTGATGGCACGTACCATCATTCTGTTTGACTGATGACTTGCTATCACTGGCCAGGGGGTTGACAGCCGTGAGGATGAATTTAGGAACTGAAAAGAGGGAAGACAAATAGTGCACTTTTAGTTTTAGGAATCAGATTCCCAGTTACTTACCAATTCCACTGCTAACCCCGGGATTATTAATTGAATTTCTGATGGTAGTATTGAAGGTATTGGAGTGGGTGGCTGCATCCTTATGTCATTGTGGTCAAGTGCCAGTCCTGCTGGTGTACAAGCCTAGTCCCAGTGCAGCTCCAGGCTGAACTTTCTTGGTGGCCCAGAAATTCTCCCTCACACAAGAGCACTTGCAGGGGTGGTGGGTGGTGCAGCTCCAGGCAGAGCCCTGTTGCTTATCTCCGATGTACCAGCCCCAGTTTGGGCTGCTGCCACTGCCTGCTCGCCTGCCATCCCTTTTACTAACCCAGTAATACTCTAACAGCTGTCAAATGGCCAAGGAGAGGGCTTGGGCTCAACGACTCATCCTCCTCCGTCCACCACCCCCCACAGATTTGATGCACTGGGAGATACAGCACCCGGACGCTGCTGCATGGGGTGATGGCAGAAAGCACGCTGCTTGCAGGAGTGGCGTTGACAGGGAAGAAAAGGATGTGAGAAAGGGAAGAAGAAACTGGGATAAGACTGAAAGGAAGGTGGGATGGGCAGTACAGGACAAAAAGGACAAGTGTGGCAGACAGGGAAAGCCTGAGAGACAGAGTGACGACAGTTTTCACCCGAGGATCAGTGGAATACCAAAGGGCACAGCAAAATGCTGCGATCCGGGATCATCACTGCAGCTCCGCACAGCACGGAGACCTGCCCCCTTGTGCTCTGCACCCTTGTTTTCCAACCAAGCGCTGTGCCAGCCAATGGACAGGGGACAAAAATGGCCTATAAATTCCGGATAAACTGGGCTACAGTCAGACGCTAAACGGCATCTGAATACTGCTTTTGGAAGAGGACAGTTCACTGTAATTCTAGGAAACGTTTCGAGTTTCTGCGACACCCTCTGCAAAGCCTCTGAGACAAACAGTCAACACGGGAAGGGAAGCACCGGGTGGGAGTGGGCTGCATCCTTCCCACCTCGTAATTTTTTTCCCTTGCTGACATGAAGGCAGATTGACCAATTTTCAGACTGATGTAAAAAGGAAAAGAAAAGGAAGTCATTTCAGGTATGAAGCTCACCTCTGCTCCACACAGAATCATTTGCTAATAGTGTTAAGGAAAACTCAGAGGAGACTGAGGTTTGTGCTTAGCACAGGTTCTGTTTGAAAAACAACTAAAAATAACACTACTTCCTGAGGAGAACTTTTTTGTGTGGTCTCAAAAGTCAGAGATGTTGCCTTTCCTGATGAAGAAATTTTCTTGGGACTTTTAGCTCCTGTTTGCAATAGAAGGCCAACAGAGATAGCAGAGAATGATCTCATTTCTGTCTTGGCTTGTACGTCAGCATCATTCTTAACTGTTTTCCACAGGCAGAGTGTTTGTGCTGGTGCGTGAGGCAGAGGGTGCAAAGGTTGGTTTGTTTTCAAACTGCACTGCAAACCCGCAGGCCTGGCTGTTATGAACACCCTCAATAAATTTGCAGACACCACCAAGTCGAGCAGGAGTGTTGATCTGCTGGAGGGTAGAGAGGCTCTGCAGAGGGATCTAGACACGCTGGATTGATGGGTCACAGCCAGTTGTATGAGGCTTAACAAGACCAAGTGCCAGCTCCTGCACACGGATCACATCAACCCCAAGCAATGCTACAGACTTGGGGGAGAGTGGCTGGAGAACAGCCCAGTGGAAAAGGACCTGGGGGTGTTGGTCAACAGCCAGCTGAATATGAGCCAGCAGTGTGCCCAGGTGGCTAAGAGGGCCAACAATACCCTGGCTTGTATCAGAACAGTGTGGCCAGCAGGACCAAGGAAATGATGTCCTCCTTTATGCAGTACTGGTGAGGTTGCACCTCTAGTACTGTGTTCAGTTTGGAGCCCCTTACTACAAGAAGGACACTGAGCCACTGAAGTGTGTCTAGAGAAGGGCAACGAAGCTGGTGAAGGATCCAGAGCACAAGTCCTATGACAAGCAGCTAAGAAGACTGGAGTTATTTAACCTGGAAAAAAAGGAGGTTGAGGGGAGACCTTACCTCTGTCTACAACTGCCTGAAAGGAGGTTGTAGTGAGGTAAGGGTTAGTCTCTCTTCCCAGGTAACAAGTGTCAGGACAAGAGGAAATGGCCTCAAGTTGCACCAGGAGAGGTTTACTTTGAACATTAGGAAAATGTATTCACTGAAAGAGTTATCACTGGAACAGGCTTCCCAAGGCAGTGGTGGAATCACCATCCCTGGAGATATTTAAAGAACATGTAGATGTGGTGCTGAGGGGTATTATTTAGTCATTACTTGGCCGTGCAGGGTTAACAGACTTTCAACAAATCAATTCGGCAGTTCTGTGGTTCTGTGGACAGCATGCCACGTTATGAACAAGGTCTTGGGAGGACACATGGTCCTCACTGTCTTTGTGTGACTTGAAGCTCCGGTTGCATGGTATCGTGCTCAGGCTGGGGCTCCTTCACCTGTGCTGATGTTCCTTCTGCTTCCCTGGGCTTTGCTTGCTACAGGGATGAGTCTTTACCCCATGGCTTCCCATGGGATTTGAACAGCTATTTAACCTGTCATTCAGATCTCTGTTGTAGGGGGACAATTCAAATGGCATAGGCAGTTCTGACTGCTTGCATTGTGAATTTTTGTTATGGCTTTATTTCAGACACCAGGATTTAACTGGGACAGGCTGCATCAGGTCATTGAACAGAGTAATGGCACTAGCACGAGGAATTTTTATCAAGACAATCACATCTGTATAGTACAAGCTATACTGCAAGCACTACTTTGTCAAGTAGGGTAGGAGTCAGTCACCCACCACAAGCTGCCAAAGGCAGACCTTGAATGGCATCCAGTGAGTGCAAATACTACATGGGGCTCTGTTTTCTGAAAGGCTCCTGAAATCCAGCCTCAGCAACAGCCAGGGGATGTCACCTGGTGCAGACACGAGATGATACTGAGCAGGTCATAAGGGGCACTGGGACTGTGAGAAACCAAAACCTCCTGGCTCCTGCTAAGTTTTCACTGGCAGGAATTAACAGCAGAAATAAAAATGCAGTAAGACACACGAGCCCTAAATGACTGCTGACCCATGAGGCGAGGAGAATGATTTTTTTCACATTCCTGACCATGATGGAAATACTTTCAAGTGTGGCACAACCCTCTGAGATTGTGATCTGCTCTGCTCTGCTCCTGCCACTTCAGAGGAAGCAAGGAGCTTCTGGTAAGAGGAAAGAATGTAAAATGTCATTCTGGATTATGCCCAAACTCTTCCCATGTTCACTAGATGGTCTGTAAAATAATTAGACCTGCACATCATTGGCTAATGCTTCAGATTGCACAGCTCAGTAGGATTTGGCAGAAGAAGACATCTTCAACGTGTGCCAGAAACACACAAGAACACTGTTTATTACCCATGTGTTTTTGCAAAACCACTTCACTAAATAACAGAATGCAAAACCAAACTTAGGCTGATCTTCCAGCAGACAGATGTGTAAGAAAGGACCACCTGTAATAATTATCCCTACTTTAATTAAAGGGATTCCACTAACTCATTCATAAAGTTACTACATCATGAAGGCAACTGCACAGTAATATATTAATAATTTGTAAAGGCAGATCTCCATCTCCCTTCAACAACATAAAGCTAAATTACTGCAGTGCTTCTCACCCGACAGTTGACTTGTGGGGAGATGAACAATCTCTCATACCAGCAAGGAACTAGCCAGGGCTTATTTCCCTCTGGTCTTCAGGGACATGGCAATGTGGTAATCAATAGTACACTGCTGTTCTGAAAAGCCCGGCTCAGATAACCTGGGTCGCTTGACTTACCAGAGATGCAGCAAAAGGGCTCTGATATGTCCCTGTGGAGCTACTACGTGGCTCCCAGCAGACCAGAAAGAGCCAAAGGAGTGGAGCTGGCAGCTTTCCAAGCAGTGCACAGTGAACAGAGCAGTAACTCAGTGAAAAACCTTTTAGGCATCCTCTGGTTTAAGCAGAGGCGTGTGAGGGACAATCACCCCTGACCCTCACACTTCAGCCCCACAGCTTGCCAGGAGCAGAATGCAGATCCCAAGGCTGTCTCTTTGAAGACTTCAGTAATGCCCAGCCAATCCTAAAAATGTGCCATATCAAAACAGGGCACCTCACTGAAGGTTTGCTACCACTTTTCTCTCACCTTTATATGTACGACCCATCACTGTCCCAAGGCCTTTGCCTTCTGTAGGGAATTCTGCTTTCCCCGATGTAAATATATTTGTCTCTGGTAAAGAATAGGGAAAGCTGTTCCTTCTTGTGTAAGGAGTGAGCTGAAGAAGGCTTCAGTCCCGCAGGAGACGCATAACACCAAGGCTTTACTTTCAGTGAAACTTTGCCCATGAGAAAGGAAATCCCCCTGCAAGTCTGAAGGCTGTAGGTGTGCTCACATGAATCAGAATTCAGAACTGGGCTGGTGCGCAGTGCTTCAGCTATGCTGGGTTGCTTTGCCTGCACTGATGGCAGCCTGTGCCAGGTTACTTTTCCTAGCTCTGTTGCAGATGATGGTATTTCTCAAAATATTAGACCACATACTTTATAAGTCATTGTCAATTGTGGTTTATGGGAAAAAAACACCTTCATGCAATGCCTGAGTTAACATCAGTTGCAGCTCTGCCCATGGGATGGCCTGCATAGTTTGGTTGTTGTTGGATGACTTTGTCACACACTTCCGTTAAAAGGCCTCCGAGACATGTGTGTGAGTACCTCTGTGATGTGCACACCATTTGGCACCAGTTTGTTTGCAAGCTGGATGAGGGCTCTAAAATGATCGTGCATTTGCTCTTACCGCATGCATAGCTGACATTAAGGTACTTTGTCACTCCAGGCAGACACGGACTTCCAAAATCCCGGCTAGAGACAATGACTTTGCATCTCTGTTTCCCATAACACCTCTTTGATAAAACTTCTAGTGCCGTGTAAGACAAACAATCTGAAAGAAAAACACATACCGCAAATATACAAGACTGGTGCTACCACGAATGATGGCTGCTACATGTATGACTAGAGATCTGCTATTGATTCCAGGCCTACATTTCCCTAAGTGGGATTTTAGAATTAAGCATTAAGACTTGTCAATGCAAAGAAGTCAGCTGCAACGAAAATGTGAACCTGCAGCAAGCTAACTGCCTCATGCTCACTTCCAGGTGTGTTCTGAAGTTGCAGTGAGATTCATGCCAAGCTCCAACCAAGGTGCCCAATATAAAACCTCCGTGCTCCCTTGACGATGGCTGGGGAAAAACAAGCACATCCAGGTAGCTTTCCATCTTTTCCATCTCAAGGTGAATGTACAAATAAAGGGAAATACAGTGCCGTTTGTGGCTCTTCAGCTTGGTCTCTGGGTTATTGAGGTTATTGGATGCCTAATTTCAGTTCAGGTTGTGTGAAATCTATTTTTGCACGTCACAGCAGCCAGGACTACCGTCCAGTTTGGGGTAGTAATGCCATCCTGCTGTGGCAAAGAGATCGCAACAGGCTGGATATTTAACCAGGAAACATTTGGCTTCTTTCTCCCATACCAATTTCTAGGCTATTGTAGTGAGGCTGCCACCACAAGCTGAGTTTGCATGCCTAAAGCAACCCCAGCATCATTTATGCTGTGCTGCCTTAATGCCCCAATTACATGAGGCAACCCCCATGATTTTCAAAGTGGCCTAAACTACCCCTGACTTTGAGCATATGAGGGGAGTCCAGATCGATGAACTTCTCCCTGTGGATTGAGGCAAGAAAGGCACATCCTGTGTATGAAAACCTGCCTTGCTGACATGTACTCAGAGCTGGGATTTCTTTATTCGAGACTTTCACCTCCTACCACAATTTATAAAATAGTTAAGACTTGATTAGCAGGATCTTGCACTGAAGCTGAAATTATTTGAGTGGGTAAGTGTGGGTAGGACTAAACTTACAAAATCTGCTTTGAAGAAAGGAAGAATGTATCTGGATGTGATTAAATTCCTGGTATCATAGAATCATAGAATCATCATGGCTGGAAAGGACCTCCAGGGTCGTCAAGTCCAGCCCTTTCTCCTAGTGCCTAACTGCTAGACCATATCCCCAGGCGTCGCATCCACCCGTTCCTTAAACACCTTAAACAGGGTTGGTGACATCACCATCTCCCTGGGCAATCCATTCTAGCACCTAACCACCCTCTCAGTAAAGAATTTCTTTCTAACATCCAGTCTAAACGTTCCCTGATGCAACTTGAGGCCATTTCCCCTCGTCCTATCATCACTAATTGGAGAGAAGAGCCCAACACCAGCCTTGCTACAACCTCCTTTCAGGTAGTTGTAGAGGGCAATAAGGTTCCCGCTCAGTCTTCTCTTCTCCAGACTAAACAACCCTAGCTCCCTCAGCCTCTCCTCATAGGGCATGTCCTCCAGCCCCTTCACCAACTTGGTTGCCCTTCTTTGGACTCGTTCCAGCACCTCAATGTCCTTCCTGTACTGTGGTGACCAAAACTGAACACAGTACTTGAGGTGCGGTCTCACAAGTGCTGAGTATAGGGGCACAATCACCTTCCTGCTCCTACTGGTCACGCCGTTTCTGATACAGGCCAGGATGCCATTGGCCTTCTTGGCCACCTGAGCACACGGCTGGCTCATGTTCAGCCGGCTATCAATCAACACCCCCAGGTCCTTCTCCACCAGGCAGCTCTCCAGCCACTGTTCTCCAAGCCTGAAGCGTTGCTGGGGGTTGTTCTGACCAAAGTGCATGACCCGGCACTTGGCCTTGTTAAACCTCATACAGTTGAGCTCAGCCCATTGCTCCAGCCTGTCCAGATCCCGCTGCAGAGCCTCCCTACCCTCCAGCAGATCGACATTTGTGCTTAATTTTGTGTCAACTCCAAATTTACTGAGGGTGCACTCAATCACCTCATCCAGATCATTGATAAAGATATTAAACAAGACCGGTCCCAAAACTGAGCCCTGAGGGACACTGCTTGTGACTGGCTGCCAACTGGATTTCACGGCGTTCACCACCACCCTCTGGGCTCGGCCATCCAGCCAGTTTCTAACCCAGCGAAGAGTCCTCCTGTCCATGAGCCACCAGCTTCTCCAGCAGAATGCTGTGGGAAACAGTGTCAAATGCCTGACTGAAGTCCAGGTAGACAACATCCACCGCTTTTCCCTCATCCACTAGGCGGGTCACCTGATCATAGAAGGAGATCAGATTGGTTAAACAGGACTTGCCCTTCATGAACCCATGCTGGCTGGGCCTGATCCCCCCATTGTCCTGCACTTGCCGTGTGATCACCCCCAAGACGAACTGTTCCATGATCTTCCCTGGTACTGAGGTCAGTCTGACAGGCTGTAGTTCCTCGGATCATCCTTCCTGCCCTTCTTGTAGATGCGTCCTTGTTCAGCCAAGCCGGTCGTTTACCCCCTCAGTTTGTCTTACGACACATAGGGACAGCCTGCTCCTGAGCCTTCAAGAATTCATTTTTGAAAGAAGTCCAGCCTTCCTGGACTCCTTTTCCCTCTAGGATTGTACTCCAAGGGACTTTATTAACCAGTGTTCTAAACAGGTTGAAATGTATCCACATATGCTATCCACATCCCAAGCCACAAAACAAAACCATCCCTTAGTTTTGGTTTCTAAACAAAAAGAATGAAGAAATGGCAAGTTTGGAGTAAATATCACTTTTCTCAAGCTGTCTGCTTTTAGTCAGCATTTTCTGTGGATGACTCACTCTAGTCTTCTGATGCAGGGACACCCTGGAAGTCAGAAAGCATTTCTCTGGACACAGACCAGTCCTTCTTTCTATAATAAAACTCAGACCAGGATAGCATCTTGTCACCTTCCAGCTGCTGAAGCTGACATGGGCTTCCTTAGAGGAAGGAGAAAGTACTTGCAATGACACTCTAAAGGTTCTCCAAATCAATCTCATTTGAAAAGTCTTCTTGACAAAGAAGACTGACATTTAATTTGTGAAAATGGGGCAGATTTGTGATTTTTAGAGCTAATCCCCTGACACCAATTCTAAATAAATCCACTTGAGTGGAGCCATCAGGAAGTACTGGGCTGATCAGTTACTTGGCAAAGGGCTTGTGGCTTACGTCTGGACATGGAATTTTGGAAGAGCAGCTCTTCCTTTGTCTTTTCAGAGATCTAAAATTCTACTGCCTGTGTGTCCTGTGAGGCTGCTGGGCAGGCACAGAAGGCTGACCTAAAACGTTGGGTAGTGCTGATTAAGTAACTCAGCTATTTTAGGATCCCTCCCTAGCTGTTTTAGATTAGTAAATACATATTTGGGTGGACATTTTAGGCAGCCGAGTCGCTTATTTTGGCAAGCACAACAAGAACTGAAGAATATCAGGAGGAATGATCAGACAATTCATAAATGAACGGATTTGGAGCACATCAGCAATCTGGCAAACTGAATTATGTTCTCTACAAAATTTCCTGCCCTGGTTGCTACTCACAGTGTGTTAAAAAACAGGAGGCTGCTGTGCTGATATTTTCTACAAATTCAGTGATACACCAAGTGCATGTTTCGTTTTGCCTTTGGTAGATGTTTGCTCATGTTTCTGTGGGAGTTAATACTTATCATCTATATTCAGACTGGATTCAGCTCCTCTACCTGAGGAACAAGTCGTCATATGCCTGCAGGCTCTTGGCAGGCCAGGTTCTGGAGAACTTCCCAAGGCTCGCCTGGTGTCTCAGGTAAGTAAATGCAAACCAAAGCTGACTTGCTTTTGTGGGACACCACAGATGTGAGATTCAAAGACCTATAAAACAAAAAACCCTCACCTATTTAACAGCTTCCTGTGATGTAACAAGATTTTAGCTTTTAGTGATTCATTCAAAACTGTTCCGCTTTTTCCTCTCTGGTTTATGTGTGTCCTTGCTGCCTCCTCACTAGCTCTCTCTGCAGCTACAATGCCAGCTCAGCACCAAGTTCAGCTCAGAGGAATTCAGTGAGTATGTAAGGACACTTCTTCAATGTCTACAGCTTCCTCTGTACCATCTCCCACAAGCAGACATTACAGAAGCGTATCTGCACCAAAATCAGACAAATCGGTGTGTGCCGAAGGGATGTTCAAACAGACTTGCTTGGTCTAACAGAGATCCAGCTGCAGCAATGTAGAACTCGTACTGTGAATATTTTGTCCTGCTTCTGGTCAAACACCTCATGGCAGTGTCTGAACGTGGACACAGTCCAGTCAGTGCTGCTTTGAGTAAAAATAAAAGGCACGTTCCCAGCGTGCTAGGAGGCTGGTGGCATCCACCAGTAGTGGTGGAAAAGGCACTGGTGTGTGGCTGGAAAAACACACTGCTCTTCACATCTTTCTCCCCAAGTTGCCAGTTCACACCATGACTGTTGGTGGGTCTTCTGAAACAGACACTTCTATGGATGGTATGGAGATATGGGTGTCAAGAAAAGGTTCTTAATGCAGGAATAAACTGTTAAATCTGACTGCAACTATTTAACAGTAAGAGTAGAAAGCCTTGTTTCTGGAGGAAAGGCTCTTTCAGCTCCCTAATTAGCTTTGTTTAGGAACGCTTTGGCATGCAAATGACATGCCATAAATCATGCAGGCTTTAATGAGAAGCAATTTGTCTTCTGGTTTCTTAAAGCTTCTCTCAATTCAGACGGAGAAGCTTTCGCTCTCTTTGTTTCAGTCCTTCCACACCAAGACCTGCAGGTGACAGAGCAGCCAGAGCTGATCTGAGCATCTTGTGCCAAGCTCTGGCAGCAGAGTCCTGCCACACTCTCTCCAAACATTAGTGATTGCCATCTTCTCCCACATCACTATGCACAGGGTGAGCCTCAAGACATGGTGGGTAGGGGATATGTCCACATGACATCAAAAGTAGTGTGCTGGTAAAGGACCAGGGCACCCAATAAAGAAACTCCTCTATAGTTTGTCAATCCAGTACTGGAGCCCAGCTGCTTCTTTTTTTTCATCCTAAACTCCTGGCTTCTGCTGCTTTATGCTTCCTGGGCTGTGCCTACCCAGAAAAGAATGGGGAGCTTGCTTTCAAAATCAGCTGCAAGCAAAGATTTCACACCACCAAATCAGGACAGCTTGTGCTTTGTGGAGCCCAAATATCAGCTCCGGGAATAAGAACTGACAAGGGGAAACTGTGGAGTTTGGAGCAAGCTAAGGCTGCAGATGGCTAAAGAAAGTTACCGTAATAATATGGTAATTTATGCAAGAGCATGGCACACAGGGCCCTGCCTATGCATCAGAAAAGGGCCATTTGAACTGCTGATTCCACCAAAACCACAGAATATGATCAGCAGCACTTACGAAAAGTGTTGCTAATACCTTTATACTCCATGCCCAAGTACTGTTGGTAACCAGGGCAGTGTGCTACACCACAAACACCACTTACTGCCAGCACAGTCGATTCCAGCAGCAAGGCTTCTGCAAAGCTGCATCCATTCTCTCCCTCTCACTGCTGTGCCTGTTGAGAGGCCCTTGTAAGTCTGCATGAGACTAGCAACCACTGCTTGGTTTCATTTACAAGTAGCTCTGTGTTCACACTTCAGTCTGTAAGTATTTTGCACACAAAAAACCCCACCCTGGTCTTCGTCTCCTTGCATGTGCATATAAACTGCATGTGCAGTATAAACACCAAGGGCAAGAGACAAGTGGAGCTCTCTGGTGGCAGCAGGAACCAGAATCCCTCTGCTCAAATGCTTGTTGCTTTGGTTCGCACCAGTTGGGTTTGCATGAACACAGGCAGGAGCTCCTTGGCTTGAGACTTGAGAGCCAAATGTTCTTCTCCAAACAGTTCAAAACTTCAAGCTAGGAAAAAAAAAACCCCATCAGAAAGCCCCAAAATCGCTACAGAAGAAGACATTAGTGGATGAAGTGATGTGTGCTGCCATTCAGAGTGCTGTCCCTGGACAGAACTCAATGCATTCCAGTTGCTGTCTCACATAGGGGGCAACTCCTCCACCCCGCCTTGCTGGCCTGTCCCTTCTAGTCATGCGAGCTGTCCCACCAGGTCTCCGTAATCGCTACCAAATCGTAACCTCCTGACTGGACACAGATTTCTAACTCCTCCTGCTTATTCCCCATATAGGAGGTCCTATGCTGTGTTACTAAAGTAACTGCTCTGCAGCCTCAGGGTTCTTCCATTCCGAAGTTCAGAGGCTGTTGCTTGCATGACTGCCCAGAAGGCTCTTGTGTGAAATTAGCCCCTAGCTAGTAAACATACGCCAAGCAGGTTCTGCTCAGGAACTGAAGGGCACACCCAGCCCTTGAACCAGTGGTACTTGAAAGTACTTAATCTCCATCTCTGCAGCCCTTCTGAGAGACAAGCTCTTGCTTTTTCCCCCAGGAGAGAACTGGCCTCAGGGGTCCTCTTAATTGCAAAAGTGCTCCTCAAAATGTCTGTACTTCAATAACCAGCATTTCCTAAAGTTTGGGCAGCTTTGTGGTTTATGGCACCTAGAAGTCTATAGCTACCATGGACCTAACAGCTTCAGTGTAAGCATTTCTAGATCTTCTTACTGACATTGGTACCTTTATATCTGCTATTAAGAGCCTCACACAAAGGACTGGCTCACACTGGAGTATACATCTCTTTCTGAGAGAAAGAAATCAAAGACTTTCCAATAACTGGTAGTGAGTAAGAGAGGTAGGCCCTCTGAACAAAAAAAAAGAAGAGAGAAACAAAAATGGATTCACAGCATCACAAAATGCTGTTGCATAACTGAATTGTGACACTCTGTTGGGCTGGAAGGAACTTACCAGATTTTGGACATCTCTCTCTCTTGCCTTGCTAACACCCTTCTTCGTAGCTGAATGCCATTTTGCTGGGGAGAGGAGATTGGGACAAAACCCCGCCACAGGGTATGTTGGGTCATGGTGAAGACTATGATGAGAGACTCCGAATTCTCCACCTTCCCAAAAGTGGGAACAGGTAAAAGTCATTAGGGACAGTCAGCATGGCTTCACCATCCTCGCAGCCAAACTGAGGCAGCGTGAACTGGATGATTGGGTAGTGAGGTGGATCATGAACTGGCTGCAGGACAGAGTCTAGTTGGAGGACTGTATCTAGCAGAGTCCTCTAAGGATTGGTACTGGGACCAGTCCTATTCAATCTATTCATTGATGACTTGGATGAGGGATTGGCATGCACTGTCAGCAAATTTGCTCATGACACAAAGCTGGGTGGTGTCGCCGACACCCCAGCAGACTGTGCTGCCACTCAGCAAGACCTGGACAGGCTGGAGACCCGGGCAGAGAGAAATGTAATGAAGTATAACAAGGGAAAGTGTAGAGTCTGGCATCTGGGCAAGAACAACCCCAGGTACCAGTATAGGCTGGGGACTGACCTGGTGGAGAGTAGTTTAGGAGAAAGGGACCTGGGGGTCCTGATGGACAGCAGGATAACTATGAGCCAGCAATGTGTTCTTGTGGCCAGCCAAGAGGGCCAACAGCATCCTGGGGTGGATCAGAAGGAGGTAGTCAGCAGATCGAGAGAGGTTCTTCTCCCCCTCTACTCTGCCCTGGTGAGACCACACCTGGAGTATTGCCTCCAGTTCTGGGTCCATCAGTTCAAGAGGGATGTGGAGCTGCTGGAGGGAGTCCAGCATAGGGCAACGAAGATGATAAAGGAAGTGGAGCACTTCCTGTATGAGGAGAGGCTAAGGAAGCTGGTTCTCTTCAGTTTGGAGGAGACTGAGGGGTGACCTCATTAATGTCTATAAATATTTGAAGAGTAGGTGTCAGGAGGATGGAGCCAGGCTCTTCTCAATGTCATCTAGTGATAGCACAAGGGGCAATGGGTGCAAGATGGAACATAGGAGGTTCCATACAAATATCAGAAGGAACTTCTTCACAGTGAGAGTGACAGAGCATTGGAACAGGCTGCCCAAGGGGGTTGTGGAGTGTCCTTCTCTGGAAATGTTTAAAACCAGCCTGGATATGTTCCTGTGTGAGTTGGTCTAGGTGATCCTGCTGTGGCAAGGGGATTGGACTGGATGATCTTTCGAGGTGCCTTCCAATCCCTAATGATTCTGTGATTCTGTGAGAGGACTGTGATGGGAAATCCCCTACCTTGCAGCAATGAAGAGATGTAATTCAGGACTCTGCTGGTCATTAGTGTCCAAGGGAATGCACATCTGACCAGGCAGTGCACACCCAAGTGAAACTTCTGGGAACACATTTTAGCGTTCTGGCTTGCAAATTGCAGCTAGAGGCAATTAACTAGCAAGCCTTCTTTCAAACACTTTCATGTATTAACAAGAGTAATTTATGATTTGAGAAGTGTTTGTTGACCTGAAATCTTCCTTGAATTCTCTACAGTAACCTGTTCTGGCACAACCCTTACATTTTCTCCTTCCTCCTGCACAAGTTAGTACAAACATAAAAGAGAGAGTGTGTCAGAAGGGCAGCAGCTCACACAGGAACAAACTGGTACCATTTCCTGCTTTGGCACTGGGCACAACAGATACCTCTGAGCAGAACCATCTGCTACAAAACTGCACCCAAAGACCTTTTTTCTTGTGACATTTTCAATAGTCTCAGTAAAACCAAGAAGTTGCGTTCTGTGAATCCCGTGTAGTCTTAACACAGTCAGTCACTTCAACAGCTGCAGAAGCAGGACACTGCTCAGAGTGTTTTATTTTCCTGCAAAGATCCAGGGATCTTAGCAAGGGTATAATTCCTCGTGCTTCAATTAACTCTGCTGCTTATGGTGGGAGGTTACTTTTCAGAGTAAACTTTTTCTGAAAGCAAAATAACTTAAAATGCCCTGTTCTTTGAAATGGGCAACAGTGACCACTCCTAGGAATGAATGGCCCTCATGATTTTAATTCGAAATTTCACATTGTTTGACAAATCCTCCCACTGAACCAAACTGCATCAAGCAAAATGAGTTCACCTTATTGGTTTTGGCTGTTTTTAAGAAAAACAAGAGTTATTTTGAAATGGAAGGTGCAAGTTACACATATATAACAAGATACACCTGGGACAGATGTATTGCTGTCATATCAGCAATTACACACATTAAAGAGTTTCTTGTACTCAATCATTCAAATCTTTACTCAAATCCAAATGTTCTCCTTATTCGAATCAGAACAGAAAAACTGAATGTGTGTTCCCCATAATCCATCATGTTGGGCTATTCAGTTGGCTTTGTCTCATGCTAAAGCTGTTCTACAACCTCGAGTAAGCAAGACTTAACCAGAACAGAGGACATCTCTACAACTCAAGGTTCTGTCTAGCGGAGATGACACCATAATGCCATTTGTTTTCTTCTTCCTCTGTATTGAAAATGGCACCCGTTCAAATTGTTACTAAGCTGACTGACAAAACTAGTTTCAAGAGGAGTCTGTCATGATAAATGTTAATACTCAGGATGCTGCAAGCGCTCTGAAGCCACACAGATATCACCAAAGCCAGAGACAGATCTATATAATCTATTTCCTACATGGAGAAGAGCATTTCTACTAATGAAATTTAATGTTTTTCTGCATTCCCTTTGAAGCAAAGCCCTAGAAATCTAAATCTAGTTTGACAGACTGTTCACAGAAAAACGACAGTTCAGAATACATCTGCCTCAGATGCTACTTGTCATTAATTGCTTATCAGCTACATTACATGGAATTTGAGGTCACCAAAATTTAAAGTATCTAAGTTAATTCAATATCCATCACTCCCAGCAGGACTATATATATCAAGTAAGGTCAGAGGCAAAATTCTTGAGCTCAACAGAGAATACCTAGACCTGTCATTAGTACCCACAGATGACTTCTCTTCTACACAATAATGAAAAAAAAATAGCCTCATGGTTCTCCTGTAATGCAGTGAAAAAGGTGGAAGGCACTGTCTTTCTGTTGAGATGCACAAACGTGGGTAGAAACAACTCTTTTGGTGCAAACATACATAAGCACATGGACTCACACATTCAGGAATGAAAAGTAGGTGAATTCTAAATTGTCTCAAATAATTTAAAAGACACTGACATTGACACTGGACTAGATGATCTTTCAAGGTCCCTTCCAATCCCTAATGTTCTGTGATTCTTGATTCTGTGTGACATTCAAATTACCGTTGCTTTCACTGACAGAAAGGTATACAGACGTTTAAAAAGTCTAATCATGCACCCACTCACATCTGCATGTGCTCTAATAACCACAGAATACGATTTGAGATGGACTGGTTTTGCTCTTATGACAGCCAAATGTGTGCTCCCACACTACCCGGGTGCTTCTGAAAAGCGTACGTGCTGCAGAGCGTCACTGGCACCATGCTGGAAGAGGCCAAGCACTTTCATCAGATAACAGGAAACCTATGCAAGCATCTACCTTCTTTAGATCTACCTTGTGTTTGTCTCAGGGTTTTTTGCTCTCTTCTATTGCCACAGTTTTAGGTTGCTTTATAGAGCATAAACCCAGCAAAAGCCTGGGTGTTGCTAATTGTACACAGAGGCAAGGGCAGAGACTTTGTTGCTGTTGCAAATTCCTTCTTACACTGGAAAACCTAACCCAGTAAGAAGGGTTTGCTGGATTCTGATCTATGAATTGTAAAAGATGACATTAGAGGCAAGAGATTTCCAGAGCTGAATGATGTGCAAGAGGTAAGCATGGTGGCAGCCTTTCTCAACCAACTGAACTATTTCTGCACTGCCTTGCATCATACATCACCGTCATGAAGGATGTATGGGCCTGTCATAAACATGTAAAATGCTCCCTCCACAAAACAGACAGGCAGAGCTAAAGGCTGTGTGAAGGACCACACAGTGTGAAACACAGACCTGTCAAATTCAAACAGATTCTTGTCTAAGAAGAGATTACGATTTTCAGCCAATACAAAAATGTACAACAACCATGTAACTAAACAGAAACGTTGGATTGCAGACAAATGGCTTTTGAGACTAAAAGTATGGGTCTCTTCCTGATACTCAGAGATCCTTCTCAGAGATTTCACTTGTGCCATGTTTCCTAGAGTAAAGTTCAGTCTTTGCACACAGCTGGCATCAGTCATGTAAGTTCTTCCCTCTGTGATATAAAGGGATTTGAGCACCATGTGTACCTTGTGCTGGCCTTCTCCACAGCATGAAAATTTACCTTCATACCTTCAGTGTCAAGCACTGAACATGTTATTCATACAAGCATCAAGCACACTCACAACAACATGCTACTATAAATTTAGATTGGTAGTGATAAAAAGTGAGAAATCACACACCAGCTGAGACTACACAATGAAGTCAATCACTGGTTATCGATGTAAACCACACGGGTTCTTTCATCTGTTTGAAAGTGAATGGTCTGTGTCTCAAAGTGTTCACAGTCTGACTAAATAACAGTAATATTATAGCAACATTAATATGTTTATACATAAATACTGAGATAGTTACATTAACATTATGGGTTTATATATGTGTGTGTGTGTGTGTGTGTGTATGTAGGTATAATGTACTAGTAAATCAGCAGTGAGAGGGCATGTTTCCGGCACTGCAATGGAACACTCCACTCTGGTAGTATGGCCCCTGCACTCATATGGCCCAGGCCAACAGTACCCTCTGAACAACTCCCTGTCACAGCTGAGGAACTAACATAGGCCATGGAGGAGCCCCAAGAAACAGTATGCCTGCATCCTGCTTTGGAGGGTAGGTGTTTAGTACTGCATTCATAGGACATTCCTCCCTGCTGGCTTTGGTGCCAGAGAGAAGTCCCAGTAATTATCACCTATACTACCACAGTCTTGGAGCCTGGTCATACAATAGCAGTTAAAGCAATAGACCCCCACCAGTGGACACTATCCTTACAGGTTGCATGGTGTGGTGATGCTCAGATTGCTTGATAATGGTCAGGAGCCGGAGGAAGAAGAGAGGCCAAGAGCTGATACTTAGTGAGTGTACACCACAGTTCAAGACAGCCAAGAGAACTAGAGTTTTTGATTTTAGCCATACTACAGACTGACTAACTATATGAAAGCTTATTATTTGGCTGCATTTCTTAGTCTATGCTTCTCCCTGCTGCCAGGCAATTCGAGACTCAGAAATACCCACATACTTCAATCGTTTTCAAAATGCCATTGCTCTCACATGTTAAGTTTTCTCCCTGTCCATTTCCCCTCTATTCTGTGCACCTGCTTGAGGAAGGTCTATCAACAGTGTAAAAACATACCAAAGGGGGGGATGCGCTCCACTTCTGTTGAGCAGACGTTCTCCTCGTGTGCCCATCTGCCATAGGTGGCAGAGTAGATGATAAGGAACTTGGACTCCTGACAGTGGAGTTTCAGTTCCTGGTTTTCACATGCTGATTTGGTTTTGTATTCAGCTAAAATAGAAGCAAACAACAATATGGTAGCATGAGGCGATTTACTCAGCTGGACTGTTAACAGCAAAGAGCCGTATGACAGAAAACAGCCTTTCTGCAAGTTGTTGCGAGCGATACATAGCACTGTACAAGCAGACAAAGCCAATAGGAAAGCAGCATGTTTCCTCCAACTGAATGGCTCCTGTGTGACTACCTAAAGCCTTTGACTCTCTCCTGAAAGGAACTTACAAGTTAACTTTTGCCTATCTTCTCTCCCAGTGCAACAACCTGCCCCCCTTCCTGTCTGATTTCCTAGCTTGTTTTCCACTACTGGTCTGTAGGAGAAGCTTTGTCCTTCCCTTTTGTCTCTCCCTGGGACAATGTTGCTGTCTGTGCCTACTTCAGACGCCTGCCCAAGCGCTGAGAGCCTCCAACCACTCATCAATCATGGGGATGGCTGGCATCACCCAGTGCCACTCCGTACAGTGCTGAGCGAGTGCTGAAGAATGGGAGGCACAAAGGCGTGGAGATGGGCCTTGTATCCTGAGCCAGACATCGCTCTCAGCTGTATTTGCATGGCTCCACAAAGGTCAGTGGGGTGTCCCTGGGTGTGACTATCCAGCATGGACTCATTTGAAAATGCTGCTAACAAAGCCATGTGACTGAGGACCCTGAGAAAAATACACCCCCTCCCTTTCTCAGCTGGCACTGGCGCACTGGCAGTTCTCTCAGCACAGAGGTGGGGAAGCCAGGGAGATCATCTTCCAGCCAGCATGGTTAAAATCTGCCATCTGGCCAAGGAGGTGTCTTGCTGGTCCCAAGCAGGCACTCTGCTGGCAGCATTTTCCCACTCAGGTCTTCCTGGTCTAGATATGGTGGTAACCTTTTTAACTGCAGATAAGGCCAGGGAGAAGAGTTTATTCTGCTCCATTTTTTTGTCCCACAAAAATGTGAAAACAGGAAAACAAGGTTCCTGAGCTGAGCAGGAGAAAAGGGAAACCTTATTGTTACTGAGTGGTATCCCTGTGAGTGGAGTGTTGGTGTTGGTGCTAGGAGAACTGGAGAGACAAAAAACCTCCTATCAAGTCCATAAAGAAAATATTATTGTTTAATTTAGAATATACTTAAAACACAGGTTAAGATTTTTGGTAATGGTCCAGTTTCTTCCATTTGAGCTCATCAGCAGTCAGAAGTTTAAGTCTAAAAAGACTGATTTTAAGAAATACTTTACCTGATGCAGACTGTTACTTCTGCAGAAGCACCTGTCATACTGTAAACCCTGAGGATCACGCCAAGAAAAGAGGCTCTGATCCAAGGGCTGACAGCCTGAAGGTGGGCTCTGTGCGTCTGCATGGCTGAACCTTGAGGTTGCCGGAGAGGCTATGAAGCACAGACAACAGAAACAAACCTGCGAGTGGTTTAACACGCAGGTAAGAATACAACAGAGACCTCTGCAGAGATACAGCAACAACATTTCTGAATAGATTAAAGACTAAGGGATTCAGGCAATCACTTAAGTGCCCATTTGAAGGTTAGGAGACGTAAAATATATTTAAAATTATACTCAAGTGATTTCCTGAGTCAGGATGTTTTCCACAGCCAAGTGTAACAATATTGGTATCTTACCTACAAATACAAATTTCCTGTTGAAATTTACCAAAAAAATACATGAAGTCATGTATTTTGCACTGGAACTGGACTCTTTATCAATTGTGAAGGCAGCACTTGCTGTTAAAAACACTTCTAACCAACTTCCATAAACCTCAGACCACAGAGAACATTTATGTATTTGAAGTAGAAAATTTCCAACTGGAGAAATATTAAGCTGATTATAGAAGGAACAAACAGGACCCAAATCCACTTTTGATCAGTTAAAAATAGACTTCTAATACTGTTTGACACTGTTATGATACTCCATGCCACCTACTATTAATAATGCAGTAATTGTAACACATAAAAGAAGTGAATCAAACTCTTAAGATAACAAAACATATCAGTAACATGTTAAACTCCAGACGTATCTTCTCCTCCCTGCTGACTGGCCAAAAATCTCCCCAGAAGTTTTACTTTGCCAAAGGTAACATCTGCCTGCTCCATTCTTGTATCTCTGCTCTAACTTCAAAACCCTGCATAAACTGGCCCTTCAGTTTGCTTGCCACCCCTGTTCCGCCAATGATGTCTACCTTCACGGTCTGATTAAAGGAAACCTTTTTTGTACTCTCTCCTTTAGTTGTGGGATGGTATTTCTGGCAGTACCCCTAAATCATCATTCAACGGTTTTCTGTGGGACCCATTTCAGCCATACTGGGCATTAGCTGCCAAAAAAAAAGCTGTGGCCCCAGGCTACGGGGGCTTATTCTCATATACAATAGCAACAAGAAAAACAAGAAACACCATCAGATGGAATCTCATTACACTTGTGTTAATCTTTCATACACTTTTCTCATGGTTACAGAGTCCATACTCTTTGAGGCAATATTTGTCCTTTTACATGTCAACATCAATTACCTGTGCAGAATACAGGTGATTCTAGAGTGAAATTCTGTATTTTAATAGCCATGCATGTGTATCCTCCAGCCACTAGTCTACAATAAGAGGCAATAACTTCTTTGAAAGCTTTGGTCCTACCTTCTTAAGTGCTTTTCCATATTCCTTACTGTATCTTCCTAATCATTTGGATCCTTAGCCCAAGCATCTGGTTTTGCTGTTCAGCGCTGTCTTTCTAATATGACACTATCCCTGCCATCTCTTTAAAAATAATTTCCAAAACGTTTTTCCTGCCTAGCATGATGTCTGACATCTGGCTCTGCCAAACGACACTGGTCATTAAGCTGGCAGCAAGCACACTGAAGCTGTAAACACGTCGGAGAGCTAAGGTAAAGCAGAAAAAAACAACTTGCTGTTAGAGTCTCAAAACTTCACAAGGATTCACGGAAAGCCTTGTGCAGTGGCATTCTATCCAAAACAAACAACAACACACACACAAACCCACATTTGCCTGATATGGATTACTTACTAGGTTTGCATTTAAAGGAGACAAGGAGGAATTTAGTGGTCCCTGGACACAGATCAGGTCCAAAAACCCGACTATTGACAAGCAGTTGGCAGGACCTCAGGTTTTGGCATTCATCCAGCACTTTCTAGAACAATGGGCAAAAAGGATAGGCTTCAAAACAAGGTAGGAAGCAATACAGCAATGAGAACGCATACTCAATAACACTCAATAATTCCTACACAACATTTTAGCTATAAACATGTAGAAACATCTGTACTGGTGGATTTAGGCTGCTTTTCTACTGGACTTCAAGTCATGGCCAAGTTTATAGGAACACATTCATCATCACAACAATGCCCACAGCAGCTAAGAATGTTACCAGTTTGCTGTCATTTGTCACCTTTCCCTCTGCCTTCAGTGGGTCAGACAGACCTTGCTGTGTGTTTCCACAATCTTGGGACTCTGTGCAGAGCCCAGAGCAAATGGGAACACACCTAGTCCCCAGTCTCTTCGTAGACACACCTGAGACCAGCTTTTAGGACAGCCACAAGCCTGAAAAACCTCTTTAAATGAAGCAATGTAATTGCTAGTCACATTCAAATCCTAGTTTAGAGCAGGTTTTCTATACCTCAGTTTTAGATAGTCTGTGTTGTTGTGCCCAGGACTCCTGATGTTTAAAGTCACCGCAGGCTGCAATAAGGAGGGCATTATCTCTGGATCACACCACTCTTAACATATCCTGTTCTAATAGGTTTAGGTACTCCCATAAAATCCAGGGGAATTTTTGTCTTATTTCTCATCAGAAAAGGTACAGGAGGCCAAATCACGTAATTTACCACTGAGATAGCACAAGCTGCACTCTTGTTTCCAGGCTGAGGGAGTTGGCAGTGGCTGAATCTCTCCTGTCACCCCTGGAAGCCATCCCTCCCCAAGCAGAAAAGATACGTGCTGGAAGCACATTGCCACGACCCTGTAACACTCTTGACTTTCTGTTCCCATTGGTAGAAGAAGAGGACTTGCATCCAACACTTTTTGAGCATTAAGTGCACTTTAAAGAGTTTAAAAGGGAAGGGAAAGCACAGCAGACTTAACTGAATCAATAAATTCTTCATTTACAGAGCTGCAAGTCAAACAAATAATTCCTCCTTAACTGAGAGGGTTCTGGAACAGGCCGGTGAAATAGACTTACGTCTTTAGCAAGTGGAGAGAGCTCTCTCCCCTACTGATTCACCTTCTGTTTGCACCTGAGGTGAATCACCTCCTGTGCATCTGCTTGTATTTCCTTCTACTTAATGCAAAGAGCAGTTGCGTATTCTATCATGTTGCTGTGCAAAACCATGCTACCACCAAAGCAAGCAGTGGTACCAGTAATGAGACAGTGCTGGGCTGTTAATATGTTAAGACAGATACAACTTCGCAATGATCCTCTTAATAGGAGGTCACCATAAAAAATGCCTGCTATGCTTCCTCCTGGCTGCAGGACAGCATCGCACCCAGCCATGCAGAATGCAGTCGTGGTTCCAAGGCAAAGGGGAGGAGGGATGAGATCACTGGGCTCTTTTCTAAGAAATCAGTCTACAAGATGTGTATCTTCTCCTTGACAGAAACAGAACTCTCCGAGATGCAGAACATTTGTGTCTCTCACATTCATGGCCTCTGATCAGGGGCAGTGCCTGAATGACGGTGATGGTTTGTACAACAGTTATCCCATCCTGCATTTAATATATTTGAGGGAACAATCTTGACCGTGCAGACCTCACAAAGGCACTCATAAGCCCAAAAT
The DNA here is from genome assembly GCA_013400115.1 of Rhinopomastus cyanomelas. Lineage (NCBI taxonomy): Eukaryota > Metazoa > Chordata > Aves > Bucerotiformes > Rhinopomastidae > Rhinopomastus > Rhinopomastus cyanomelas. The sequence goes on along the minus strand of VXBP01008398.1, from coordinate 283,470 downwards.
AAGCACTGGTGTCACTTTGCTACAGTCAGTAAAATGACATCAAGGATGCTTCTGGCCCACTGGTTTTGGTGGAGAGATAGACTTTCACATGGCCCACAGGTCATGTCTGGAATGTCTTTAAAAGCTGCAGTACAGCATGGGCAAGCCACTCTTGTAAAACTGCCCTGCTGGTTTTTTCTGGAGAGAGGATGCTACTGTGAAACCGCCCTGCAAAACTCTGCAGCTCACTAGTGGTGGGAACGACATTCCCTGTAGTCAAGAAGCAACGTGCCAGCTGCAAGCACAAATGCTGCAGGCTTTATCAAAACTTCTGGAGAGCATTTACAATAGCTTCACCAACAACACTGGGCTTTTTCATGGTGATGAAACAAGCTTTTGACAACAGGGTAATTCAGACCTTCTACAAGCCTCCACAGAAGAAAATAATAATGTGTTATATTATTAATGATAATGATGAAGCTATACTTCAGTGGACCCAGCAAACAAACCACAGGATATTAGCGATATAGATCATGTATTCACTGATCTCTGCAGAAGTGCTTCCAACCTGCTGTTTAGCTGCCACAGTGCCTTTTTAGTGAATGGTGACAGGCATGGAACCAACTGAACACCAATGAGAATCTTATTTTGTAGATTTGTAAACCAGCTCTGTCAAACATTTGTATCCTCTCCGGGGTAAGGCATGGCCTGTGTGATGGATTAAGACTGGCCTGCTCAGCCATGACCTTGATTAGAAGGGAACTGGTAATTTTAGGGACCTATGAGAACGGGGTTTCCAAAGCAAGCTCATCATAACAGAAAGCAGTCTACAAAGCTTTCACAATCCTAGGGTAGTATCTTGCTGGCCAGGCGCATCCTTTACGTTGTAATACTTTCAAAGGCAGTGTCACAGACACGTCATTTCATTCAACGTTGTGAGCACCTGCTGTTTTCACACAGCACAGCTCACCACACAAAATCTGCCACAAATACTCTGTGCATTGAGAATCTTTACAACATGCAATACCTGCAAAGAAGTGTGTGCCACACAGTTTATGGGTTCTGTCATCGTGGCTTCAGGCTCCTGAGTATTACACATGTGGTAGTCTTGCCCATAAAATGCTGACTGAACACTTATTGTTGAATGCCGAGGACAGTGCAGACTCAAGTGCTCTCCATCACAGGCATAGGCAGTGTGATTTTGCAGAAGTTTGGTTAGGTAACCTAGAAAATATTCAGCTCTGTTACAACCAGTACAGGAAATGGCAAGCTCGTTAGATATTAAGAAAACCACAATCAGTCTCTGGAAAGGGCATTGTAGCCAAGGTTATCCGTATGGCCCGCTGCCACACCACATAGTTCTGTGAATGGGTCAACCTTTACATGCTAGTAACGCTCAGGTCTGGAAAACAAGAGGCCACGTGGCAGTTGAGTCAGAGCCCTCCAGCACTCCCACAGTGGCACTGTGTCATTTCACAGACAGTGAGTGGGCTTGGGCCCTCGCCACTTGTCGTTGCTCGCAATCCCAGGGTGTGTTTGCAGAAGTTGGAAGGGCTGTTACCGGCATCTGTGGACTAGAATCTTGAATTCCAGCTGCCTAAGGCAGGGGTCCTCAAACCTCGGCATGCGGGCTGGATACGGCCCCCCAGGGTCTCCAATGCGGCCCACCAGGGATTGGTGGGGGGAACCGAGCAGCTGCAGATGACTTCCTGCCAACTGTGCGCTGGGCTGAGGAGGGGGGCAGCGGCATCGGCGAGGTGGGCGGCTCCCCCATCTCTCCCTCCCTCCCTCCAGCTCCCAGACAGGACAAGCCAGGCAGCACAAACCAGCCAGCACCGGTGGGACTAACTGACAAACACTTGCATCACTTGCTACGACTAGCAGTGACAAATATGGAACCTAACATTGACCATCTCGTTAGCCAAAAGCAGGCCCATAGTCCACATTGAAATATTATTTGGTTTTGTTGGTTACTATTGTTCTTCATTTGAAATATTGCATTCTTTTTCCTGTTTTTTGTGCACTACTACAAATAAAATATGTGCAGTGCGCATAGGAATTTGTTCATTTTTTTCCAAACTATAGCCCGGCCCCCAACAGTGTCTGAGGGACAGTGAACCGGCCCCCTGTGTAAAAAGTTTGAGGACCCCTGGCCTGAGGTATTCCTTATACCTTGCCTTAAGCTGATGCTTTGCACTTCTGGGCTCCTACAGTCCTCGTGTACTTCACTTGACTGATAGTAAAAGTGATTCTCTCTGTACCAGTCCATCAGTGGAAAGGTGATCCAGAAGTGCTGGACACTACAGGCACTGGACAGAAACCCAGCAGTAACATACAAAGAAATTCTGTATTTGCTAGAGAACTTGCTGGTGCTACCAGGACAGAAGAGGCAGGATCTGTATGCAGCTGTCCACTTGCAGCACCTGTTTGCATCTTCTAATAAGTCCATGAGCAGTAGAGCTAATGGCAGCTGCTTTTCTGATTTCTATTTCATTGTGTTTTGTCTCCTTAGCCAAGATTTCCCTTATCACCACAAATATTTATAAAATTAACCTCCCGCTGCCCTTCTCTCTGTTCTGTAGTATACTGTACCGTAAACATGACCATTACAAAATTAGCCATTATCATGGGAAATTATTAGGGGTAATTTAACTCAAAGACTTTCCTCACCTATTCTTATGGTACCTCTACAACTCTGTCACAGTTAGTTGAAATTTATTTTCATGCAGAAAAGGTTTGCAGGTGAAAGAGAAGAAGAGGCCTGAGGGACAGGAGAGATAAAGGATACAAAAAAGCAATCCACAAGTGAAGCAGTATGCTTACTCACCCCCAAACACATGGAAATTAGACCCAAACCCACTCTTTTTTCTCCTCAGGAGTTTTATGACAACCCAATACACAACAATCAGTGCAAACCTATTCTCTAATCCCTCCACCATTAGCCATACTTTTAATTAAAATATAATTATTGTTTGCATATAATTACCTTATACATCCACCAAACATTGCATAAATCTAAAATCAATTTCTGACTTCTAGAACACCAGGTTCATGCACAGTCACATAAAAAACCCAAATAAAATACTCTAAATCAAACACATTAAGTAACACACAAACTCATACACAAATACTTTTCACAGATTTATTTGATAGAGGATTTGTAGGCACTTTAAAAGTGTCATGAGATCATGATTACACATGTATCTTTTTAATTTTAAAAATTGTAATTTTCCTATCTTCTCCTCTTTTCCAAACATATAACTGGTCTAATTAAAGACAAAAGCTAGTATCTTCTCCTTAGAAGCCTTTCTTACCCCGCTGTGGTGATGGCAACAATATCACTGCTAAGCACAACAGAGGGGAGAAAAAACCCACCATGTTTTCTTGGTTTCGGTAGCTGAATCACAACTAGACTGACAACACTTCTGTATCATTAAAAATTAGTTTTGCCGAAGAAAATAATGAAAAAGGCTTGGTTTATGATGTTTAGTATTCACACTTTTAGTCTGTTTTAAGCTTTCCTCAAAGACAGAAGCAGTTTTTAAAGAGGTTTTTCAATACAAATTTAAGTATTTCAAGTAAATGATACGAAATATCAGGTCTCTGGCATCTTTTTCAACCCCAGCTGCACAACTGAAGAGTAAAATTCAGCTCCACTCTCAGTGACTAAATGTGGAGAAAGGAGAAGATGGTTGCACATCTGTCTTTCCTGTTCCTCAACTAGAGCCTGAGAGGTGACAGGAGTCAGCTAGATGCACCTTCCAGTTCATCAAAGACACAGGTGAGTTTCTCATTTTACTGAGCTCAGCCTGAGCACTGGCACTATGATCAGGATGGAGACAATTTCATCTCTTGTATTTGCAGACTAATTCTCAAGGAGACCAGCTCAGCTGAAATCCCCACAGCTTCTCACAGGTTTTAAAAAACACCCAAACCCCAAACAAATTAATTCCCTACATTTTCTATGTAATTGAGATGACAAATTATTGCTCTTTGCTGCTAGAGCTGATCGTCTGTCAGCCTGCTCCTGAAAGGTGCTGAGTATTGCCAGGAAAATGGGCTGAATGCCCAACTGCACCCAAGCGACTTTGCTATGGGCTGATACCGTAAAGGGGCCTCCTGTGGCATCTAGGGCCGTTGAATGCCTTTGACATTGCCATCAGAGCATAAAGGGACACAGTATAAAAGTGCATTCAGTCCAACGTGAGCTGTGGGCACTCAACACCTTGAAAGATTTAGCTTGATGTTTGTAATAATTTCAATTCTTTGGGTTTTAAGTTACTTGGAGCCAAGAGTACTGTATACAAAACAGCCCAGTATTCCCTAAAGAATATCAGCTATGTTGTGATTTGGATGAGTTCCCTGGCATCTTAACTGCTACTTTGATCCTGCAAATTCCTAATCCAGTATCTAAGCACCTTTCCCCAACAACTGCAACTATTCAATGCTTTAAAAAAGTGCCTTTATAAAATACTTGTTTTGAGTTTGTAGAAGCAATATGGTTCACTGTTAAAAATAGCCTTAAACGGACTGGCAAAAATAAGACATCAAGCTCTCATCAAGTGGCATTTAAAGTGACTCTACAGTTATTAAAATTCCTGTGCATTTGCATACAATAAAGAATAAAAATAGAAATGGAAACTGGCTGAAACCGAATGTTCTCTGATAACAGCAGTGGTGACTTACTAGTATCTAAATTGTTCGTCTTGCATGGCAGACCATGTAGATCTGCATTTTTTACTTCTAAGCACATGGGCTATGGAGGTACAGGCAATGGGGCAGCCCTTTGTGAAAAGCAGTGCTGACTGGGTAACACCCAGCTCACGCTGAGGAAGGAATCCCATGTGGAAAGTCACCATTTCCTCTGCTGTTCCTTGAAAAACTCTTCTTTCCTCTCTTGCGCTGGCCCTCTTCACGCACCAGGTCAGGGCCCGCTCTGTGCTCAGCAAGTTTTCTCAGTGTCTGCTGCCTCTCACCCCAGCCCCAGAGCAGTGCTTGTGCAGGTGGAAACAGCTTCCTGTAACCTCCCCTTCTTTTCTGGGCAGCAAGGACCTGTAGTTACCCTGGTAGAAAGCTTCATCTTCTTGAGATGAGAGTATCCCAAATTCTATAGAAAAACACACTTCCCTCCAGGCAGCAAACTTAGCCAAATGACAATGTAAGGTTAGGGGGAAAAATATGTTCTTATCTCTACAATTAATAACAGCCACGGTTATCAGGAGAGCGGGCACTGTAACAGCTGAATGGGTTTGTCAGCCTTTCTGAGGCATGCTTTCTCTTCAGCATTTCTCTCAACCGGCACAATTAAATCAGGTCATCCCAAACAGACAGGAGGGTTGTGTCACCATCCCAGTCAGACAGCAGGATTGTGCTACTTTCAGGCACCAGCCCAGCACATTGCCTGGGCTACATGCATGGCAGGGCACTATCTGCTTTTCAGAATCTCTCCGTTTCTATTTGTTTAGTTAGTCAATATCTGTTAGCTGTAAATTCTGAGAATTTTTTTTTTAAATAAAGATCTAATACGGGAGCTAGTGGCCTTGCCTGCACTACAACACACCTCTAAGACCTAGTGCCCTGTGTGCTAGGGAAGCACTCACTAGCTCCTCTCTGATCAGCACAAAAGAAGATTCCCCTCCCCAGGAAAGCACCGATAGGGCTGGAGCACAACCATGGCTGGCCCCTAAGTGCTGTGTGTGTGGCTGGACAGGAAAATGAGTAAACAGGTGAGTTTGTGGTTTGTGACCCTGAGCAAACAAAATGTTAAGCAGACCCTATACAAATCCTTAGATGATTTAATGTTTTAAAGCGAACATGTTTTTTCTCTCTTTGTTTCCTGGGTTGTTGGGTGATTGAGAGGGAGGTGGTATTCAGCTACAGCAGCCACTTTTTCAAGTGTTGCTCTGCAACGAGGAGGACTGCGTACATCCTCTTTTTTCAAAAATAATAAATGTCACTCTCCTTCAAAACATGATGACATGTCATTGAAATTGCCAACTACTGTGAGAATTGTCTAAATTAGAAAAATGTACAGATACTGCAGTGTCCCAATAACATCTCCCTGCCTCTGTGTGAATGTTGCCCCAGAGGCTTTCCTACTTATCCAAGACTCACATTCATAAGCAATGTATGGGGCACTCTGCATACAAAATCACCTACTAGATGTTACAGGCTGGCTCAGAGGTTAAGCCTGAATCATACGGCAATAAACATATCCCATTGATTTGAAGGCCAGAAGGTATCATCCCACCCAACTGTCTGCATAACCCAGACTACTCACTCATTGTAACATTTTACTGAGACTCAAAACACCAATGCAGAGTCCAGGCGTAATCCTTTCTTGCAGAATTAGCCAAATTAGTCACAGCAGCCACTGTGTTGACAAAGAACTTCGACTAAAAAAAAACACAGCACGAGAAAAACACACAAAACACCAAGGCTGAGAAGCTGAACAAAGCTTTAAGCCCTACCGATCACTTCTTACTGCAAAAGAGGACTGATAGACTGTAACAGCAATGACAGACAAAAACAACTGGTCCAAGAGAGTAAAGGTCGTAAATAAGTACCTCTTTGCATGAAAAAGAGCTCTTAGAAGTTTTTCTTTTTATACTCAGCACTTGCTCCTGGCATTATTGCTTTGGACAGCAACAAAACGGTAGCAATGAACCTGAAAATTCAAAAGAGTTTGGTTTGGTTCATTTTTCTCTTAAAAACACTCAAAAGCTGGGAACTTATAAAGTTTCTTGAAAAAAAAATTACTACCATAAATCCTGGAAGCAATCAACCATGAGATGTGCTACATCTTCCATGTACAGCACCAGACAGTAGTGACAGTAGTACAGGGCACTCCGATTCACTGAATTCATTCTGCACGATGGAAGATGCTAACAGAAGGCTTTAAGGCCCTATTTCGGTTGTCAGTGTTAGACCTGCAGAGATCCTGTTCAGCCTCAATGCACAGGGATGAAACTCAGCATATGCAAGCACCAAGAAGAGCATTTCAAGCTGTGAATCCAATGCCTAGCACATATTGAATGCAATCTCAATGTTGACTGATGTAATGTCTTCTTGGCAAGACAGAAGCTTTGCAATGCAATATTTTTAGATCCTGAAGCTGAGTAGCACACAGCCCATAGGATTCTCAGCATCGGACCTTCTTATACAGATTTAGAAATATTAGTTCCTCAGCACTGTTCAATCTACCTTCATTAGCACAGACATTTGCTAGTTCATTTCAAAGATGTACCAATCTGGGTTAGATCAAAATAGCTTGAAACAGCACACATATTACAGTGGGAGTCCCACAAGGCTAATCTATTCGATCAATCTACATCAGCTCCCGCAGTGTTACGAAGAACTGTGCCAACAGTCATTAAAAATACACAAGCAAGACTGGGAAGTTGGAAGGAAGAGATCTCATGCAGTGATCCCAGAATTGCTGACAAACTCTACTACAAACACAATTACAAGCATCAATTTGATATTGATATAAATATTTGAAGGATGGGTGTCAGGAAGATGGAGCCAGGCTTTTCTCAGTGTCATCTAGTGATAGGACAAGGGGCAATGGGTATAAGCTGGAAGGTGGGAGGTTCCACATAAACATGAGAAGGAAATTCTTCACAGTGGGGGTGACAGAGCACTGGAACAGGCTGCCCAGGGGGATTGTGGAGTCTCCTTCACTGGGTAAGTTTAAAACCTGCCTGGATATGTTCCTATGCGACTTGGTCTAGGTGATCCTGCTGTGTCAGGGGGATTGGACTGGATGATCTTTCGAGGTCCCTTCCAATCTCTAACGATTCTATGGTTCTATGATAGGTATTTGGCATCCAGCTGCAGTACTTCTCCAGCAGTATTTTCTCCATTGGTTTGTGAGGGAAGAATTAAGAAAACTTCCTCCTGCATCACATCCACTGGTTGTAAGAGGCAGCTACACCACAGTCCCTGCTGTTCAGAGTTAATGCACAATCACTGCTTCCAGAGCCGGGGTGCATGTGCATACGGCAGTGTCTGACTCTGAGAAAGTCAGTCAACTCAGAGCCTGTCTGACTCTGCTCACAAAAGCAAGGACCTGCCTCTTGTAATTTAGTCTCTCACCTCAGTTGTCTGCAGGTTCTTCTGGTGGTAGCTCCTTTTTAGAATTAATAATCCTGGCAGAAAGCAAATCCAGGAGAGACATTGTTTCTAAAATTCATAACTCAAGATTTCCTGCAGTGTCATTTGACTCTTTTTTCATCCAAGTGCATTGCAGACATACTGTTTGAATCCTCAGAGCCAGACCTGGTCTTAACAGTCTTTTATCAGTAAGACATACCCTTAGGCAGAAACACTGGTACTCTGCTCACAGAAATGCACATAACAGCTTCACTCAGCAGATACACATAAAATTTCATACTTGTTGAATAAATGCTTTTTTGCATAGTCACTATTCAACTTAATTTCCCCTCAACTAGTTGTCTTTTCTGTGTGTTACTTTCCACTATTCCTCTCAACACTTACACTCTTGACAAGCGACTGTTACCACACTAACTTCATCCTTTTGCCAATACTGTGGAAGACAGCATGAAAAGCTGGAAAGTTGTTTTCCATGCAAGGAGAACAGGTTTTTGTATAATAACTGTATTTTTTTATATTATATACATGGTTTTGATGCATGGAAAAACTAGTGGTAATCTACTCTCACGGTTTTCTTAGAATCAGTCCTTTTGAATTTACAGCTGACCATTTCTAAAGGCTTATCTCTGTCCACCTGCCATTCCTTTAACTTACAGCTTTTAAACTCAGTGGCCAGTTTCAAACCTGACTGGTAGAAGGCTTAAAGAAACACATTTCCTACAAGTTTCACGAAAACTGAAGTATGAGCTGACAGGTCAAAGCAAGAACTGCCAGTTCAAACCAATTGACTAATGCCAAAAGCCAACTGCCTGCTGAAGAGACAGTATATATATAGCATGGAGCTAATCAGCCTGCTTCTAATGGAGCTACGTGTTTTCATTGGCCTTTAATGATAGTTGAAGGATTAAGCCTTCAATAAGAAAATGCATACTGAAAGGGAAAATGCTAGCATGGCAACCAAAGCAGCCACCAGGGATGAAAATGTCAGTCAGGTATTACATAAACTGTTTTATCAATTTGTGCGCTGTCCTAAGGAAATTATCTGGATTAATGTTTCCCTAATAGTCCTAATTTATGGATCATAACCACCTTATTGAACCGCTCACTGTCTGCTAAATCTGATGCTCATGCTCGATGCATGAACTTGGTTCCACTGAAGCCAGAGAAAGGACCCAGGTAACCAGCAGACAACTCTAATAGAAACCACTAATATGTGAACAGGGTTTATTCAGTGAGTGGCAACACATGCAAAAAGCCAGCTCATGAGTTCCTAATAAAACAAAACCAAGACATCATTAAGTACAGCCTTCCTGTAATGTTTTGCTTATGCCAAATGAGCATTGTTTCTCCAGGAAACGCATAACCTCTTCATATCCTTGCCACTCAGCTCAAGACTTGCTGTCATGTGAACTAGATTTTAGCAGAGTGGGAAAATGGAGGTTTAATGACCTCCATTTACAGACCAGATGCCTATTTTCTCTGTAATATCCTCCCGGAGCTGTTTTGTGTTTCTTTCAGATCTACAGTTTCATATTCTCCTGTGTCATTCCTTAGGGGTGATGCTTATTTCTGTTGTATCCCAATGCCCTTCTGAGGAAACGGAAGAGACTCCTACATATTTTTTTTTCCCTCACCAACTTTCTCTTTTTATTTGCTTTTTCCCTTCTTGTGTTAGGAAGAGAAGATCCCCAAAGAATCTGGCCTGTAGTAAACTCCAAGCTATGGTCAAGTTATGCTTCTCTCAACTATTCTATGAAGACATGGGGCCAAACAATTGTCCTAGGCACTTAATATGGAACTACTATAGTAGAAAGGGAAGATTTTCTTCCTCCTACGCGATGACACTGATGGGAGGTATTACAATGTTAAGGGAGAAAATTAGGCTCTTTTTTCTGGATTAAAAAAAAGTCCTTCTCGTGATTGAAGGCTGAGTAGCTTCTTTTAGTGCTGTTAGTAAGAAGTAACAAGAGAAAGGCTCAGCAGGCAGCAACTGCTTCTGGAAACAGAATGAGGTAACCATTATGCCTAAGAGACAACAAAGTTACAAACTTCCTAAAGACTGTAAGTAGGAGAACCTCATGAACTAGAGGAAAATGTTTCTTCGAAAACTTGGATTTATGAACTTGAACCTCCCTGCAAACTTGAGGGGGAGTGAGGGAGATGTTCACTGACAGCCCCTCAGAAAACAAAATACAGGTTTTCTTTTGCAAACAGAACTTTGACTCAAACTCTGCATTTTTTGTATTCCCATTTATATTTGACACTCAAAAAAATTCAGATAAACTAGAGATTATGGAATTTGCCTCTTGAATGACTAAGTGAATGCCCTGGCAGATCACAAACCTGCAATGTTATTATGGCTTATCATAGAGTGAGACCAAGCCAGGAAATCAAAAACACCCCCATCTTATCCTCATAGCCTGATGATTTTCTTCACAACATTTCATTGTCCCCAAGTCAGTTTTAGCCTGAAGAAATGAAAAAGGTCAAACACTGCAGAATTCTGAAAAATAAACGCTTTTCTTCCATTTAAGTATAAATACAATGAATAAACATATTTATGGGTTGAGACCCTCATCCAAAGCCCAGTGAAAACTTTGGGAATACTTCCAGTGACCATAAGCTTTCAATCAGATCTTACATTATGAGTTGTGTTTTAAAATTATTTCTAAATTAAGACACAAACATCACTGGTATTTAATTTGGTGCCAGAAGCCACACAATAGACCTTTGAAAAAAACTCTTAAAATGCATAGAAATTCAGAAGAAATGACTCACTAGTGCTGAATAAATAAGGCGCAACCACGCCTCCAGCTCTTCAGCTCCTTTTAAGACACTATTGTCTTTCTTCTTGGTAATACATAAAAATATTTCAATTTTAGTTGTGAATTATGGTTGGCAGATGACAGAATTCTGACAACTGGTAACTGGTCAGACAGTGCATTCTCTGTCTGGGGACACTTCCATCAAAACCTGAGTATTTATTTGGAACAGGTCTGTAATCTCTTTCTTTAATAAAGCTGAGACTGTCTGGAAGCCCTGTGTTACTAAGAAGGGTATCTGCAACAGGTGGAACAGAAAGGCAAGGGTGAGCTAATCCCTGCTATTTCTTTCCAATAAAAATAACATGTGATGTGTTGAGTACCCTTGGTCTGCATAGAAAGAACACAGAGAGTTCCTGTCTCAAAAGTGTAAAAATCTGAAAGACACATTCAAACATGTTGATCTCTGAGCAACAGAGCTCAGGGTTTCAGGTTTCCCATAGGTTTGTGTCTCATGCCTGATTTTCCCTACATCTGTCATGGGGGTAGAAGCATCTCACCAGGCTTTAACACACTAGTAGCTCATACTCAGAACATGTGTAGGAACTTAACAGAACCAAAGCTTCTATTTCTCTAACAAGGATGACCTAGGCAAAATCCACATCTAAAGTGGAATTTCATAAGCTACACTTCCTCAAGAAAGCAGTAAGAACTGGAGATACAGGCCTCCAACAGAACCTTGGATCTCAGGGAACATGACCTAAACTGAAATCTCACTTCTGATACATACCTTTTTGTTCCACAGAACAGATGCCAGATCCAAACCCACCCTACTTTCAGAACTTTAAACCAAGCAAAATTCACTGCAGTCTTCAGTCTCCTGGACTGGGACCTGATCTGAAATGTGATCACTGAGAATGTGAGGATGCAGCTTTATGAAGTAGGAATGAACTGTGGACATGAATAATATTTTGGTGAAAACTTTAAGCCAAATATTGAGATCTAGTTCCCATATAACTGAAAAACATTCCTGAAATGAAAAGCCTTCGTTTAAACAAAGCAACCAACGTTTTCATCTGAACTTCTATAGGGCAATATCAAGAGGATGTATCAGGGACATCAATACTTTTAGCAACTCTTTTAGCAATCTATCCTGGTTGAAGGACAAGCTCCACTTGCCACAATGACTCAACAGAAGCAACTGAAGACTATTTATACAGGATTTTATCTGACCAACACAAAGCCAACAAAAAACCCCTCTGCATCATTGCATCATTGCGGTTGGTCATGATTGATCCTGCCATGTCATTACAAACAAAGCATTTACTTGAACCATTTGTTTGCTTTTGCCTGGGGGAATCTGGGATGGGTGAATGCCACAAAACTTGATGGAAACTTTTAATGCAGAGAGGCCGCAGGATCAGATTATATTTCTTGGGTGAACTGGTTTGCTTTTTCATTAGATCCATTTGTTTTCTATTGTTGGGTCAGAAGATCAAGTCTATAGAGTTAAAGCAATACCTAGCTCTGTCTGAACTGTTCTGGAAAAAAAAAAGAGTTGATACCAACAGACAATGACGAAAACATTCTACCTAAGCAGCAGCTGCCCTTTCTGTTCACATCCAGAAAGTCATTCTTCAGCCCTGTTATGCAATCACACAACTACTTCATTTTTGATCTTCGGTGACACACACATTTCCCGAAAGTTGCCCAGAAAACCTGGCTGGGACTAAGGTAAATAAAGGGAGATTGTTAAGTAAAGGAAGCAAGTTCAAGCAGAGAGTCTAAGCTACCTTAGCATGGAGAAAAGGAAGAAATGGGTATTAAAAACAGCGGATGGGTGTTCCTTGCTTGTTGCCAGAGAGAAGGTATTAGTCCTCAAATGGATAAGAGGTCAGTTCACTTTTATAGTAGAGGAGAAAAATGTGGAATAAGGAGCAGGGATAAGAGAGAGAGCAAAGGGGACAGCTCTCTGTCTTGTCCCATTGCCATAGTGAGGGCAGGAGGGTGGGAGGGTTGAGACAAGGAAGCAGTGACTCCTGCTGCTGGGAAGGTACACGCTCCTATGCTGACATTCCCAGCAAAGCCAGTTCTCGCTCAGCAACAGTCACAGCAGACAGCTAGGCTCTCCATAGCACCACTGTAAGCGTGTAAGTTAAATTTGCCAGCTCCTTATTTTGCCTATATTGGGAACCAGTACATAAACATAAACATAATGATGCTGTATGAATATGGCTGTCATACAGTCTTGATTTCTTGAAAAAAGTGTTTCCACTTCTGACAGTCTCCTGGGAGCCCGGAGTATTTAGGATTTTGAATCCCAGACACTGGATAATTAACAAAATCCACTGCAGTCTTCAGTCTTCTGGACTAGGACCTGATCTGAAATGTGATCACCGAGAAAAACAATGTGAGGATGCAGCTTTATGAAGGAGGAATGAAACTGTGGACATGAGTAATATTTTGGTGAAAAAGTATTTTTTATGTGCTTTGAAGAACAGGTATGAGAGGAAGAAAATTCTCTAGCTGGAGATTCAAACCAATATGCGTGGAAAAATCTAAGGAAATTAATGTGGATTAAATCTTTCTATCTTTTTCCAAACCTTCAGCTTCCAGTTTCAAAAAATTAAACACAGATCTCAGGCCAAGCCACCATTGCAAATACGTTCTTGGCTGCCACCAAACTTCTAGAGAAGAAGAGATTATAAAGATGTTTAAGTATTGTGTGCATTAACATTACCTCCAATACCTCTTGTTATTAAAAGGATGAACTAATTCTGCTTACTGAGTCGTAGTCACAGAATTTTATTTACAACTGCTGCAGGAGTGACATTTCAGGCAGTTTTCTCCCTAGAAAATACCAATTCACACTTCATAAAATGTTATTGCACAGCGAATAACTCAAAAAAGCCAAACCCCAAACCACCAATAGTTTAATTTTTCATAATTAAAACCTGGACTGACAAGTATGTGAGAACAAGAACCTACAAGGGCAAGAGTTATAACAAGATCACAGTAGTAGCTGACCTGCGATAACCAAATGAAGCTGGTTTACTTGCAGCCAGATCTTCCAACCCATCTCTTATGAAAAGGGAGGGCTAAATACTGTACTAGTTTCACTGCTGCTGTTCTGTGAAGTGATCCATAAAAAATGACCACAATTTTCTAAATGGAGAAATAAATACAAGTCAAACATAAAAAAAACCCCTCCATATAAAACCTCCCATTTCCAAAACATCAACCAGATCCCAAGGGTCATCATTGTTCAAGCAAGTCCAGAGGAGGGCCATGAGGAAGATGATAGGGCTGGAGCACCTCTCCTACAAAGTCAAGCTGAGGGAACTGAATTCTGTAGCAGCCTTCCAGTACATGAAGGGGGCCTACAAGAAAGCTGGAGAGAGATTTTTTTATGAGGGAGTCTAGTAATAGCGCAAGGGGGAACGGTTTCAAGCTAAAAGAGGGGAGATTCAGATTAGACCTTAGGAAAAAATTCCTCACTGTAAGCACAGTGAGGCACTGGAACAGGTTATTTGGTGAACTTGGGGATCCTTCATCTGTGGAAGTGTTCAAGGCTAGGCTGGATGTGGCTCTGGGCAACCTGGTCTCAGGTGTCCCTGCCCCCCTGCAGGGGGTTTGGAACTAGATGATCTCTGAGGTTCCAACCTAAGCCATTCTAGGGTATTTATTGTTACAAACAAGCAGCTAGGTCTAGTGATTAACAAATGGACTCTGTGTAGGTTAGAATTGCTAGTACAATTTAACGTGTAAAGGCAACAGCAAGGATTACACGTGTAGTGGCTGCAACCTGACAGCAGTCTGGTTGAGTGATTCTAGGAGGCTGTCAGAATGGTGGGGGTGGGGGGCAGTGTGGAGAAGGAGAGAGGAACAGACTTTCAGCTGCTTTCAAACATTCAGGCAGAGATTTGATGCTGGAAACACACAGAATGGAAAAGGCAATGATCAAGAAAAGTATGCACCTGATAATCAGCATATAAACACCTGAAATCTGTGAAAAGGAGGAAACGTTTAAGCAACCAGCCTTCCAATTCTCTATGCTCTCCTGAATTCCCAGCACCAGATCAAATAATATAGAACACATTCAAGAGGCAGACCTCAGTTCTTCTTGCTACAAACAGGCTGCATGTGGAAATCTATAACCTGCTGCCTGTAACTTTTACCCTCTTAAGTTTCTAACCCTTGCAGGGTTAGAACTGACCCCTTCCAGAAGAGTGAAAGTGTAAGTGGTGGATAAAGCAGAGGGAGCTAGCTCACCGCTCCTCATCAGTCTGGAAAATCCCCCAGGAACTGCCTGCACCTCGGCAGCCACAGGGTGCTGCCCCTCTAAACGGGGTTGATTTGTTTTCATGCAAATTCAACACAGCTTATGAAAATCAAGTAGCTGTGGCTGCTGAGGGAGACAGCGAGTAAGGAATTCAGCAGCTCTAGAGGCTCGGCTTGAATCTGCTGTTAATCTTTTAACAGGTATTAAACAGCCTAGTGATGGCACTGCAGCGCGTCACCTTGTCTCTCACAGTTCCTGGCCCACAGTAGCTTTTGAAAACCTAAAAATGTCTCCGTGCACTCTAGGTACCTCTTTTTTAAAAAGCTTTAGCAGCATCTTGGTCTTTCTTGTGATTCTGGATTTAAATCTCCTTGTTAAAAGCAAAAAGAAGTTAGCCCAGTTTGTTCTAGCCTGGAAGGTTCCCAGTCTGGCAAGAATCTTTGAATTCTATTTGCTTTCCTACATCTTATTTATTGATTTGTCTGCATGACATTTTTAATACCCATCCCTGGGGTGAGACTTTCCTTTGGTCATTCTACCTATTTGAAAAGTTCAGCACACAGTGAATACTGAATACAACTGTACTTCTGAAATGTATCTTGGATAACCTTATCTAAATAACTGCATTTGAAAAGTGAATGGACTTTCGTGAAAGGAACTTTCCTAGATAAACTAAAGGGATTTTTTTAACTCAGCTGCTATTTGAAAGGGAAAATTTGAGCATTTATTTTATTTTATTTTATTCTGGAGAACTGTCACATGGTTCCAAAACGAACATCTACAAGCCAGCACTTCAGCCAAAAAAATATCGAAGAATGAGATAGCGAGCATTTAAAAGCTTTTTACACATGAGAGAAATTTAATAGGAGAAATGTATTTTATCCAAGTCTATAATTCTGGTCTTTATATGCGGTGGTTCCTTGATTACAGATATATGCTGGACACAATAACTAGATCTCAAATTGCACTCTCCTATTGCTGTGAAAATAGTTGCAACGGGACCACCACCAGCATTTCGAACTGCATTAACACAAACTAAATTTATGAATACAACAAGAAATTCATAGCGACACTTCTGGAGCATTAATTGCGCACTAACTGTATTCCAGTGCACTCGTCTGGCTTTTGGAAGGTTCTCCGCTCAGTTCATTAAGGGTAATATTTGCTTTATGCCCTAGAGGCAGCTCCTGAAGCCCTCCAGCTGCCAGGAACAGGCTGCGCTTGCTGTGAGATACAGAAAGGAGGGAAACGGAACTTCGAAATCACTTTCCAGCAGCAGCGAGAAGTCCCAGGGTACCAGAAAAGATGGAAGAGCGCAGTTTTCTCAAAGAGAAAAGACAGGTTGCTTATTCATTCCGCTGGAAACAAGGACATCTTCCCAGTTTCCTACAATTCCGTTGTGAAAGCGACTTTCCATCCCAGCAGACCGAAGTTAAGGACGGCTCCCTCGGGGCTCCGCTCCAAGTCCCCAGGAGAAAGCGGGAATCCTTCCAGGCATTTACACGCACTTTTGGCCAGGCCCTACCCGTTTCACGCACAGCCTTCCCACCGCGCAGCTCCGACGAGACGGCCCGTCCGAGCCCTCCCGTCTGTGCCCGTCCGACGCCTCTAGCAGCTTTTAACCCTCTCCTCACCCTCCCTTTTGCCTCTCCCGTACGGTGCCGCCCCGTACCTGAGAAGTCGGCGAGAGCCGCGACCTCCGCTCCGCACACGAGGATCACGCAGGTGAGGAGGTGGAGGAGCCGTCCGGACTCTACCTGTGTCGGGCGTGGACGCTGCCCCGCATGCCCGTCCCTCATGGTGCGGAACAAGGCAAACGCGGGGCGGGGTGGCAGAACTGCCGCCTCACATGATGGAGCTGGGCACGGCTGGCGGCTTGGCCCCACCACGGCCCGACGGGTGCCCCGGGACTGCTCGGGCTGCGGGAGGAGGAGGAGGGCGGAGCAGCCCTGCCCGAGGCCGAGGTCGCAGCGCAGCCGCCCNGGAGGGCGGTAAGGGAGCGAAGCGGCTCCTCGGCCCCGCCGTGCCTGGCACTGCCCTCAGCGCACATCGTGCGGGCCGGGCTGACTCAGAGCCGGCCGCACCTCGCCCGCCCTCCCCCGGGCTCTCTCCACCCCTCTGCGGGCAGTTCGAGGTCCCGGCACCTCCCTCTCGGTGCAGAGGCATGATTTCCCTTTCGCACCCCGTCTTTGGACGGGGTCTTTGGTTTTAGTTCCTTCCTCACTCCTGCTTCGCAATGTTCGAGGACTGTCACAGACTTACACCCCGACCGCCCTCCCGGCTCCTGTGACAGCACTTGCCGCCTGCATCATTCCCAGGGCAGGTGCCTGGTGCTGCCCATCCCTCCTCGTCCCAGCCTCCCAGCTTGCCCTGCTTCAGACCTTCTCGCCCCGCATGCTAGACTCTGCCAAGGGGGCCGCAGCAGCCCGGATCTTGCCCTCGAACATCGTCTCACGGGTCTTGGGGACAAACCCAGCTGACGGCTGTTCCTGGCTGGATCTCTGGATATCGGATTTCAGTGGGCAAACAGCTGCGCTAGGACACGTCTCCAGTTCTTCTGTGCTGCAAAAGAGACTTTCTCTGTTTCTTACTCTTGTGCTGTCGCCCGGCAACACCTTACTGCAACCCTCAGCTTTAAGGCTTGTGTCGTTCGGCATAGCTGGGTTTGAAGTGCGTGAAGTTAATTTTGAAAGAGTTCAGGTTGTTTCCTGAAATCTTTTGTCAGGCTGAAAGCCAGTGGGAAGATCAAACAAATTGTCTTTACCAGCTGCAAAGCTGCCTTAAAAGGTAATTTGGAGCTCCTTTTAAGGTATGAGGGACTAAATAAACAACTAAGGACACTAATTTCCTAGCTCCTGTAAGAGCTGCCTTCAGGATAGAGCCTAGAAGCAACGCTAGAAATGGAGCACAAAAGCATCTTCTGCCCTGGGGTTGTGCTTGGGTGTAAAGTAGCTAGGCAAGAACATCTAGCTGTTTACATCCTGGCATGCATGTTCACACTGATCTTTCTCCTGAAAAAAACATGAGTGAACAGGTGAGATGACGGAGCCAAACTAATACTGTTAAATCCTGCTTCAACTGAAGTTGGATCAACTGAAGTTGGATCACATCCAGATATGAATTTCCAAACTTCAGCACCTCTTTCTGGAGTGTACAACTGAACTTTGATCAGCTGGAACTTCATGTTTGAATTGAACCCACTTTCTTCCCCCCACCCTCAGCCCTTCCTCACACACAGAACAGCAAATGGATTACACATATATTATACTCGTGCTTCCTTACTCAGGCAGATAAGCGCATACCAGATTTCACACAACCTTACCTGAGGTCAGGGACATTTCATAAATTTTTACTGAACTCATATAAATGGGATCAAAGATGCCGAAATAATAGGATGAAATCTAGTAACTGAAGCATTTGCAGCTGCAAACACAGACAGGGAGAGAGAACGGTAACTCCACCAGGTGTGTGAAGCTCTTCCTTCTGGCTGCTTCAGATAAGGACAGAGTTTGACTCTGAACTGAACCAGTTACCTTCTGACGGTGGTACTTGTGGGAATCTTTGCCTACTCTCTTGTTTTCCATTGATCTTGCCCTTCCTGGTAATTTAAACTGACACCTCCTGAACTTGCAGTCACTCCACCAGAGGCAGAAATGCCAGGGGTATGTTTTAAGTAGCACAGATTTTTACCTGTCCATAACAGAGAGAATTATAGAATCATAGAATCACTATGGATTGGAAGGGACCTTGAAAGATCATCTAGTCCAATCCGCCTGCAACAGCAGGATCACCTAGACCAAGTCACACAGGAACTCATCCAGGCGGGTCTTGAATATCTCCAGTGAAGGAGACTCCACAACCACCCTGGGCAGCCTGTTCCAGTGCTCTGTCACCCTCACTGTGAAGAAGTTCCTTCTCAGGTTGATGTGGAATCTTCTGTGTTCCAGCTTACAACCACTGCCCCTCGTCCTATCACTACATGACACCGAGAACAGCCCCGTGCCATCCTCCTGACACCCACCCCTCAAATATTTGTAGACATTAATGAGGTCACCCCTCAGTCTCCTCTTCTCCAACCTAAAGAGACCCAGCTCCCTCAGCCTCTCCTCATAAGGGAGGTGCTCCACCTCCTTCATCATCTTCGTTGCCCTACGCTGAACTCTCTCCAGAAGCTCCACATCCCTCTTGAACTGAGGAGCCCAGAACTGTTCACAATACTCCCCGTGGTATTCACCCATGGTCTCACCCGTGCAGAGTAGAGGGGGAGAAGAACCTCTCATGATCTGCTAACCACCCCTCTTCTGATGCACCCCAGGATGCCGTTGGCCCTCTTGGCCACAAGAGCACATTGCCGGCTCATAGTCATCCTGCTGTCCACCAGGACCCCCAAGTCCCTTTCCCCTACACTACTCATTAGAAGGCCATACTCAGATTGTCTAGGAAGGTGTTTAGATAGATAGCTACAGAATCACAGAATGGTAGGGCTGGACGGGACCTCTGGAGATCATCTAGACCAACCCCCCTGTCAGAGAAGTTTCACCTACAGCAGGTAGCACAGTATCACATCTGGGTAAGTTTTGATTATTTCCAGAGACAGAGACTCCACAGCCTCTCTGGACATCCTGTTTCAGTGCCCTGTAACCCTCAAAGTAGTTTTTCCTCATGTTCAGGTGGAACTTCCTGTGTTCCAGTTTCTGCCTATTGTCCCTTGTCCTGTCACTGAGTACCACTGAGAAGACCCTGGCTCCATCCTTTTGACACCCACCCTTTAGATATTTATGAGCATTTATAAGTTCCTCCCTGGTCTTTTCCAGGCTAAACAAACACAGTAAACCTACCCTAAATGTACATCTACCAAGTCTACCCTAACTACATATACTTCATATACTACATAACTTCAGGTGAGTGCAGTCAGATGATCTATAGCTTCAGGACACCAGACCATCAATGAGTCAACAGAGATCTCAAGTGCACCTGCTATAGCTCTAACAGGAAACTTGTTACCTCCTCCACTCTGTATTGCTCACTAATCCCCGCAATACCAACATCAAGGATGGCAACTCAGTCTGCTGTGTGTGACTGAGTAGACAATGTATGTGTGATGAGCACACAAACAATACAGAAAAATACCTAAAACATCAAAAATCACTGAGAAATATCCTGTACTCATGCTTGAAAGGGTTTGAGTCAGAAGATCTCGTGGGGCTCTCTGCCTAGTGAGAGTATGTGAATCTTCTCCTTGCAATGAGATAACATTGTTCTGTTCTAGCCCCATATTGCCATAAGAAACAGACCATCCAGTGGTGCAGGCATGAGTTTGATGTGCTTTTGACACTGTGCAAGTATAACCCAGAGGCAAAGGCAGTTATCAAGTGAAATGATTGAACTGGGATGAGTTCAAAATGTTGTAGGTAACCTCCAGGGATGTGAGGAGAAACTACAAAAGAGGCAACTGGGTGCTTCTTTGTGATAGATACCTACTTTTTAGGGAAGACTTCTTATGGAGGAGAGAAACATAGGGGCGTTACAGCCAACAGGAATTCAAGACTTGCCTTCAGTAAAATGGCATTGACAGTGTTTGGTTGGTTGTTTTTTTCCACTGAGTGGGGGATACTCTGCTATTCAACATTCACCTAAAATCTGTTTTTGTTGATTTCTGCTATTCTCTGCTTTAGGCAGTCCTTAAATAGTTAGAGACAGCAGTGTAAAACACTAAGGTGAGGAGGCAGAAAGTATTCTTTATCCTGATGTGCAGATTGTGTTTCTTTGCCATTGACTTGAAACCAGCTCCTACAAGGTGGCAGTGCTCAGTAGCTGGAAGACACTAGAACTAATCCAGACATGTTCAGCACCTAGAATTACAGAATCTCTCAGCCTTTGGCCTTTCCTTACAAACAGTGAGATTTAATTTTTCCTTAAAGGAAAAACAAAGCTTATAAGTTAGAATCCAGGCTGGATATCATGTCTGCTTCAAAAAGTTTCTCTCTTTTGAACCTGGAGACAAATTTCACAGTGTCAAAGATGCAGGAACTGTGCAGTTGCATGGGAGCTTTGCATAAGCCAAGCCAAAAGCTCAGCTCTTAGTTTTTTCAGGTTTTTTCTCTATAGTATTATTTTTTCTCTGAGCATCAGCCAGCTTGAAACTCATATCATGGCTTAGCATACGGAAATTAAAATAAAATCAGTGCTGTCACTTAGGAAATAAACAAACTGTGAAATAACAGAAGACAGTTGAGTTAGATGGCCTAATGTTTTCTATTAGTAAAAAAAAAATCACAAGACCTATAACACAGTAATAGAAAGTACCAGACACGTATAGTCTCAGAGTTACTTTATCACTTCTGTGTATACACACACATTTCTCCTCCATACCTCCTACTGTTTGTTTTACCTCTTTTCTCCCAGTAAATGTACTGGGAGCTGATATGTGTAATTTTCATTCTCTTCTCCTAGAAGGAAGTTTCCAAATGCACTAATGTTCTCTTTGGCTTTGGTGGGTCAAAAAAAAATACCTCTAAGTACAAAACCCTAGGCTTTTCCCACATTTTAAAATGCTTTATATTCCTGCATTCTGACACAGATGAAATCTACACAACAGTTCAAACAAGTGGACTGCTCTCCTCTCTCCGTTTCTATGGAAATGAGCGTCAGAGCAGTTAAAACAAAGCACATGCTTTACAGTAATCACTATATGGTGATTATTTAAAATAGTGAAGCACATTTTTACTGATTCAACCTCTATTTCTATGGATACAAGAATGAAAATTATGTTATAGAAGCCTCTCTTGTATTCTTTTCTTCAATTGTAAATGTGTTCTGGATGCTGTAAGTTCACACAGTGTGCTACAGATATTAAGTTCTAACAAGATCTTCAAGTGTGCAGTAATTTGAACTTGAGAGGTCCAATTTTGCAAGCTGTGGTTAGGAAATATTCTCATACACATAAGTAGTTTGAATTAATACAGAGCATAGTAATTCATCCAGCAAC
The DNA here is from genome assembly GCA_013400115.1 of Rhinopomastus cyanomelas. Lineage (NCBI taxonomy): Eukaryota > Metazoa > Chordata > Aves > Bucerotiformes > Rhinopomastidae > Rhinopomastus > Rhinopomastus cyanomelas. The sequence continues at coordinate 261,344 of VXBP01008398.1, read as the reverse complement.
TCTAGCAGGCAGGGAAATATTTTATATTTTCTGTTATTCTTTTTACTCACTTCAGAGAGAGCAATGTTAGCTGAGAAGTTTCAAGGTCATAAGCTGCTTCTTGCTTAGTCAGCTCTTGGCAGACCTAATCATAATGTCAGAGAGACCTTGACCGCTTCACAAAAAAAGATGTAACACCAATCTTTTTGTGTTTCATTCCATCACTATGAAATTTCATTTCAGCTTCTTCACCACACACAGAAGAAATGTCACTGTTCCTCATCCTCCTGAATGTTGCCAGTCTTACTGGCACTTCTCCTGTACAGATTAGTTTTTCTAGCAGTATACCTGGGCACTTGTATAGACATGAAGAAAGAGGCATGCCCCGTCTTACAGAGCTTACTGCTGGAAACAAGAGGAAAAAAAGACCTAAGATGGAGAAACAACACTCATCCCACAAAAAAAAGTTCTGGCTTTGTTGTTCTTGTCCTGTTAAGGCACATAACTCATCCTCCCTGGTCAACTTCTTGACATGAATTTTCCAAGATGGACTAAACAAGACTACATGTCTTGCCTCTCAGTTTAGGAAGGACATTAGGATGGAGCTGTTAGGTGGACCACAGTCTTGGAAATCAGCCCGTTTACTTGTGAAAGTGCATTATTTTGTGTTTATGAGCCTGGCTTTTGGCTGGCTGTCATGACTGTTTCTCCTTTAATACATGCTTAGGCTAAGATTTTCCAAAATGACTAATGATTTAGTGTACTTGCGATTCAAGACAGCAGCTTTATAAAGCCACAGAATCAATGTCAAATCACCAACAGGGGTGGCCTTTCCAAAAGCCTTGGAAAATCAAGATCTCTCAAGTCAGGTATGCAATGGCATGCAAAACTGGTATTGATTCAGAAAAGTGTACCCTGCATTGATCGGTGAGAGTTACTAGTTTTGAGATCCAGACCTCACACTAGTTCAACACGAGCATTCCAAAATTAAAAGAAAATTACAAAATATGAAGAAAATATTGCACTGCTTCTAAATGCTTGATTTTCCTCTCAGGACAATAAGGGCTCCGTGATAAATCCTGAAGACATGCTCAGTGACTATGTTAAACATCATCAGGCTTGATGATTGACTAAAGATTTTTCCATGTATAGAAGGTGGGAAGATTTCAGTGCACATGGAAGATACCATTTTTCTCCCTGGATGTAACCATAGCACCAAAGGTCCTCTTCTGTCCATTGAACTGAAGTTTTATTAGTTTATCGCAAATAGATACCTGTAGCTGCTCTCACTTTATACCTCCTTTAGTTCTTCCCAGCCTACTGACCTGCCTGCTCTTCTGTCATCTTTGTTTCTTTTCTGATCTTTCCACCCCTCTTCAGCATCTGGGAAAGCAGCCTGATTCTCCACTCATACTGTGTTCCGGCTCAAAACACTCATGTGTGTTCATACTGCTGACACTGCAGGCCAGTTAGGTCCTTTGATATCGATAGTGTCATGGTAGGGAACATGAACCAACATTAGCGAGGTGTTTTTCTTACCAACAGCTGTAAAGTGGAAGGATATGATAAACAGCTGTCTCTCACATAGGAGCTTGAAATTTTGTGAGAGAAATTAATGAAACTTTTATGTGAAATAATCCCGTATGTCATGAGAGAACATGGAGAACAGCAGTTTCAAATATGTGATTTTTGATAAAATGCAGTCCCTCTGAATGCTTATTAGAATTAATTTAGAGATCAGATGAAACAGTTATGAAAACTACTGAATTTCCTGCATACTCTGGACCAAAGTTAGTGTGAAGTAGGTGATCATAGGTGATGTATGGCCATTAAGTGATACCACCACTGAAGGCAGTAGTGGTTCAGTGGTGCTGTAACTGGCAAAGGCTCCACTAAACAAAACATCAATGGCTTTAAAAGTCAGGTCTGGTTTGGGATTAACATGGGCTACTGTTTAGCACTGTTGAGGTGCAGGTCTGTCAGCAGTCCTACACATAGGACAGTTGCTCATCTCTGGTGTGAGGTTGCAGGGCAGGAGATCAGGCTGAGTCTGATCAAGATCACCAGAGCATTATTAAGGAATGATGTATGTACAAACAGATTTAAGTTTGAGGGCTGGCTCAGCAAGTATTGCTGAGCTATAGCTAAAGATTAGAGATTGGGTCTGGGTGAACAGGACTGAAGTGTTTATGGCTACAATCAGAAGATAGACCTTGATGAAGCTAGTGGGTAAGAACTGGCCTAATTTGCCCTAACAGATTTTGCCTTAAGTGTTTAATGAGTACAGATCCTAGAGTGAGGAATAACGTCTAAATTTGGAAGGCAAAACCAAATTATGCTGGACTACAGGGCTGGAGCTTGTTACAGTAGATGCTGTTCAAGGCAGTAAAGGCTTCAGGGGTCAGATTATGGCTGATGCAGGAAAGGGTCACTTGATTTCATTAGTCTTGAATCTAGAACTGTTTGTTGAACCAGGGTGAGAGGGTTCATGTGAGGCAGTGGGAATTATTCTTCTGACTTGCAAATGCCAAAGGGGCAGTGGGAATTATTCTTCTGACTTGCAAATGCCAAAGGGGCAATGTGCTTCTTCAGTATGGTTACATGTTCATCTGTCAAGAATCACAGAAGTATATTTCAATTTACTGAAAACTGGGCAGCTCAGAAATTAGTACTTGACTCATTCACTGCTTATATCTGTTAAATGTGTAGGCACAACAGAGCTGATGAACTTTGTCTGAGCTTGATACCTCATTCTTTGATTTGGCCTCTGTGAACACAGCTTGCTGAAAAACACACTTGGGGAGGAAAATTGTCATAGATACAATAAAGGAAATGACGTGGGCTTCAAACCACACCAGAGCAAGGACATAGAAGTAACCTGGTTTGGAGCCACTGTTCCTCACCACCCTCACACATTAAAGCCTATCATGACTACTCTGGCAGTGAGGGGAGAGAATGACTGAATTTAAAGTTGAAATTAAAATAATTTCTGCTGGTATTTTGCCGTAATATTTTTATACTAGATATTCTATGACATATGGTGTGATGATAGTGATCAGGCTTGGGATCGGTTGATCAAGTCTGACAGCTATGACTTTCACTGAGAAGATATCAGTATGGGTGCTTTGAGGCTTTTAAAAGCTGTGTTGCATCTCCTTTTTGTCTTAGTTTTTTCACAATACTAGCTCTACCATTCCATTTCATCCTGTCAAGAGCAAAGCAACTTCCTCATGAGAATGTTATTTTGCTTTCCATATTATGTAACCCCCAAATTTCTGGACTTGCAAATGTATATTTGCATACCTTCACTTCCAATAAAACTGTAAGGTTGAAACAGTCTGTGCCTTTGCATTGAATATTTGCTATACTATAGTGAATTCCAAAGAGCCCATCATCAAAATAATTGGAAATACAGCTGAAATCTAGTGAGTGAAAAAGTAAGTATGTAAGGAAGAGTTTCTTCACTGGGAGGATCATTGGGCATCGGAACAGGGCAGTGGTAGAGTCACCATCCCTGGAAGTATTTGAACACGTGTTGACCTGGTGCTGAGGGCCATTGTTTAGTGGTGACCTGGCAGCACTGGGTCAAAGGTTGTGCTCTGTGATCTTTTAAGTCTCTTCCAACCTAAGAGATTCTGTGATTCTGCAATTTTATTTCTGCAAATATTATGAATGATTATCAGAGTTTGGAGTATGATGTAACTAGCATAATTAAGATGCTCTTGATTCTTATTCTAGTGTCTACCAATTAGTATTTTCATGTTATCTTTTTTTCCTCAGTCTCATATACTCCTTTTGTTTTACCCTTCAGTATCTTCCAACTCCATCTTATTTTATTTCTCAAAATATTTCAGCATCCCCCACCAACATTAAAGCATTTGTCCATCTTAAAATGGCTGTTAATGTTGCCCTCTTCCGGATCACTTATTTTTTAACACTTTGTTAAAAAGTAGTTTTAACAAAAACTCATGGCAGAAAAAACAGAAAAATACTAATGTTGCTGTTGTTTATTACTTGTAAATAGGAAAAGGAATGAATTTTGGATAGATTTTTGTAACTTGATTTCCATTTTCTTTCACTGAGCTAATACAACATTCTCCTTTATCTTCCATTACTGTTCTGATTGTCAGAATTTCGCATATAGCAGTTTATTGGAACAAGACTTTTTCTATTCCTCCTTACCTCCGTTCTCTTGGAATAGCTCTTGCTGAAAGTAAGCCCTCCCATTTCAATTTAAGTCTAGAAAACAATATATTTGGCTGTTTTGAGTTACGCTTCCCAGGCTGAGTACCCTTATATCATGTCTCATAATTTCCTCATAATTGTTAGTGTTTATGTAAGATATTTTAAGCAGATAGATTAAAAATTATAATGAAAACACATCTGGTTGCTCAGAAAGCAGTTGGGATTGCTTTCGCAAATGACATTCACTTAACCTTTTCCCTCAGTATCTGAATGATACTTTCTCTGTTTCCTGGCACCCTGGGCGTTCCCCTTTCACTCCAAAGTTTGTCTCTTGCAGTCCTGTGAAACTCTTGCCAGTAGTGGCAAAAACCTGTTGGGATTTGTGAGTGTTGACAGATGACAGTCTGTCACAGGGTGCTCAAGGTCTGCTTTCACAGCAGCCCCTAGACCAGGGGCTTTCACTCCACAGCATCAGCTGCAGTCAGGACCATATAGCTGCACTTTGAATCAGGTGACCAATGCACTCTGAGAGAATAGTGGGGAGAAAGAAAAGATGTGATAACTATTTTAAACGTATTTGGTCAACTTTGTCACCGCTTGATTGCTCTGATAGCCCAATGCATACTCACTATATGCGAAAGGCAGTTGATGCTCTTTGTTTTAGTAATTGATGTGCTGGAGTAGTAGCTGGGGGAAATTATCGTGCCAACAACTCTTTTAACCAGAAAAAGCAGGTAAGATATTTTCACAATAGTCACAGGATTGTTCAGCTTGCATAAGGTCATAGAGACCTGAGTATTGGTCTCTTCTGGCAAGTAACGCGTGATAGGACAAGAGGAAATGGTCTCAAGTTTCATCAGGAGAAGTTTAGATTAGACATTAGGAAAAACTTCATCGCAACAGGCTGCCCAGGGAAGTGGTTGAATCAATGTCCCCGGATGTGTTTAAAAATCACGTAGATGTGGAGCTTAGAGACTCGGTTTAGCAGTGGGCTCGGTACAGTCAGGTTAACGGTTGGGCACAATGATCTTAGAGGTCTTTTCCAACCTGAACAAGTCTGTGATTCTATAAATACTATATATTTACAAAAGCACGACTCAAATTTCCGTATGAAAAGATATCAAAGGGCTTATTTTTCTTGTAGATAACATTCAGTATTGGAAACTTCCCAAACCAACGTGTACTTTCCTTAGAAAGCCCAGGAAAACAAGAAACACTTTTCTTTACAAATCGGTACATATTAAGTAATTATTCTTACAGTTCCTCAGTTCAATTTTTTTTTCAAACACTTAAAGCAATAACCCGGGACACAACAGAACACAGAGGAGGGGGTCACAGAGGGGCAGGGGCGGGAGCCGCAGCGCGCCGGGGCTCAAAGAGGGGAAGGGGCCGTGGCCGCAACAGGGTTGCAGTCGCGGGTCACAGCAGGGCAGGGGCTGGGGCGGCAGCGGAACTGGCCGGGGGAGGGCCCGGGGCCGCGGCCGCTGTCACCGCCTCTTCCTGCCGGAGCACAGCTGCTTCCAGGGCAGCGAGATGGCGGCGAAGAAGCGCGTCGTGCCTGGGCCCGGCACGCCAGCGGCCAAGCGAGTTCGTCTCGGCGGGGAGGAGGAGGAGTTCAACGGCACCCGCTTCAAGGCGCTGCTGCGGGACCCTGACAGCGCTGGCAAAGGTAAGGGAACGGGGCGGGTGGCGGCTCTGCTTGAGCTCTGCGGGACGGTGCGGTCGTGAGGTGAAGGCGGTGCGGGGGCTGGAGCGTGTTCTGTGGCCAGAGAGGCGGCGTGGGCAATCATAATGATGATTACTCGCAGTACCTGAAGGGAGCCTGCGAGAAGGCTGAAGACGGGATGAAGAGAAATAACAGGGGGAATGGTTTCAATCTAAAAGAGGGTTAAATTAGATGTAAGAAAGAAGCTCTTCACCTTGTGGGTGGTGAAGTCCTGGAACAGGTTGCCCAGGGAGGTTGTGGTTGCCCCCTCCCTGGAAGTTTTCAAGGCCAGGTTGGATGGGGTGCTGGGCTCCCTGCTCTAGTGAGAGGTGTCCATGCCTGGAACACGGAGCTTGGAACCAGATGATCTCTGAGATCCTCTCTTACCCCAGTCATGCTATGATTCTATGATCTGCTGATTTTATACTCCAGGCACATGCTGCTCTGCACAGCACAGGACTTCCGCAGACCCCCAGAGGTGGAGATGACATATGTGGTTCCTGGGGAGTATCCCAGGCAGTGCCTGAGCTGAAACTGTACCTTTCTTTGCAGGTCTGGAGACTTTCATTTCCATTGCCAAGACACTGCCATCACCTGACATCTATGATGTGGTAGAGGGATACATCAAAATTTCCATGGAGTGTGCTGAAATATTCAAACTTCTGGATGGAGAAAGGAAGCCTGAAGATGAAGTAAGTTGGCCATAGGTGTTATACTCTTATAACCAGCAGCCTGCATCTGGGCTGGGAAAGGAACCACCAAATAAATGCTTAGCAGTATAAATAACTGATAATTTGATATGGGTTTGGGTGGGATTTTTCGAAAGTCGCAGTGGCAGAAGTGCTGATCAAGTGGGAAATGGCCTTTTCAGTGCAAAAAAGTTCTTGGATTTAATGGTAATGAACAACTAATAGTCCTGCCGAAATCAAGCTGTTAACGTGCTTCCAGTGTTACCGAAAGACTACTTACGAAAGAAGGCAGTCAAGCAGAAGCAGTTAAACAAACAAAAAAATAGTCCAGTGAGAGCAGTTGTTTTTTAGGTAGCTTGATGGTATTTCTTTGAAGCCACTGGTGAAGTAGTTTTGCTCAATTAACCTGGGCACAGTATTTCCCCAGAATATGATAAATGAACTAAATAACTAAATACCTTTTTAACTGTGAGGTGTTGAAAGGGACCTCTAACAATCATCTAGTTCATCCCCCCCTTCTAGAGCCAGGATCACTTAGAGAAGGTGACACAGAAACATGTCCAGATGAATTTTGAATGTCTTCAAAGGAATCTCCACAACTGGAACAGGGTAGCCTGTTCCAGTACTCTGTTACCATCACAGTAAAAAAGTTTCTCCTTGTTATGAAAGCTCTGGCAGCATTATTACTTAAATCTGTTTACAGCATAAATTAGGTAGCATTCTTTTTAACCTCCACTTGTTGGTCTTTGCCTTAGATTTTCCTTTTTGTCTGTGTGTTGACCAGTGTCAATGACATGCTTTCTTTAAGATTCTTTACTAATGGGGAATACTTGTCACAAATACAGTTCCAGTGCTGTGTGGGCTCTGGAGTAATCTAAGAGTGAATTGCCAAACTAGAGCAAATCATATGGTTTTCTCTAGCATTTTTTCATTGTGCGCTTAACTAGCCGTTACCCCTTGGCTCGCTGGCCGTAGGCCGTGTTCTCCTTGAAAATCGCCTTGAAGATCCATCAGTCTGTGCTGAGATTTGCACTGCGGTTAGTGTTGGCATCCCCAGCAGCAGCTGTTGTGCATATGCCTGTAGATCTCGATTCAAGAATGAGGAGGGATCCTTTTTTACATCCAGTTTATTGGTCCAGGATTGTGCAGGCCTTGATCAGCACATTGGTGTGGGTTTGCATCAAAGGTTGGTCCTCCCTACTACTGAATTTCCTAAGTTTACTAACCAAAAAAGAAGTTACCTGACCTCCTGTGGTTCTCTGGTTTTTCATAAAGTATCTGTATAGGGTCTTTTAGAGAAGGACACATTAGTTGGAGAGAGAAGGACACATTAGTTGGAGAGAGAATTGAGAAGTTAACTTTGCATTATGCGTGGAAGCTTTCCGTTTGTGGTGTACTTACTGGTTTTTTTAACAGTCTTTGTTACTATTTGCTTAGACAGCAATTTCAAGCTGTAATAGACACTGGTAGATATTAACAGTTTTCTGTACCTTACAGATACTGTTAATCTTTCAAGCTCTAGAAGCCATTTTACTGAGGACAGCCAGTGACCTCTCCCATTTTTCTGTCGTGGGAATGAATATAGTTAAAAAGTTGATCTACTCCTACATGAAACTGGTCTATGCTGCTTTGTTTTCTGAAAATCACAGGTAAGTACTGTTGCAGAGAATTGCTGTAGTTTTCATCGGTTGCCTTGTCCTAGTGAGAGGTGAAGTGGATGGTATCTTGGGTCCTATTACTTTAATGCTGCTTGGTTTGTGAAGTAAAATGTACTGCGTGCAACAAGGAAGAACTGTCTTCTAATTCACAGAGGCTGATGGCAGAAAGAGCTGATCTTCAGTGTGTTCTATTTTTCTGGGGTTTTTTTTTTGTAGTCAGATTTCCATGTTTATAATAGACTTGTTTCTTATAGACTTGTTTTTCTTCTGTAACTTTCCCTGCGTTTTAAATCCGTGGCATTTTTAGGCTGATTGAAGCACTCATGTATTATATAATCCAGTTCTAAACAACAGTTTCTCGTGCTTTGTGATAGGATGAGGCAAAGTTGCAAGTGCCAGAGGTATTTTAATAAAAATCTGGGAGGAAAGGAAGAGAGAGGGGGGAAAAAACAGAGACTCCAAATGATTTGTCCAAGGTAGTGACTTGCGTTTTGCTCTTTGACAGGCCAGAATTGGAAAAGCATGTTCTGCTCTCTCATTCATGGGCATTTTTAACAGTGTACAGTGGATAGGTATATTGTAAATAAATTTTTACACTAAGCAAGGTCTGTGCTTCCAAATAAGCATTTGAGCTTTTGGAGTAATCCTTCTTAAACCTGCATGGAGGAGGCTGCAAATTTCTGATGGCATATGCATGGTATATGCTCTGCTTTTTCTGTGCTGCCTCTTAGATGTGCAAAGGCAATTTATTGTGGTGGTGTCTGTAGGTAGGATCTCCAGTCACATGGATTTCTTACTGATTATCCATGAATGAAATGTGATGGGCAAATTCCAAAACCTTTAATGGATGGTGGCTCTTCAGGTCATGGAGGTCTGCAGGCTTCTGTTTGATGGTACTGTCATGTTCCTATTGTTATAAATGGCAGACTCCCATGAATTTAAGAGTTCTCAATTTTTAGCACTCTCTTCCTCTTATCCTATTTTCTAAGGTGGATATAATTACAGCTTAATTTTTGATAAGAATATAAATAGGGCTTCCCTTTTTCCTTCCTCCTCATCTCCTTCCTTTGCTCTTCCATTATCACTGGCTAATTGAAACTGAGTATGGGTCTTGCTGAAACCAAGAGTCTTGGGATTTATTTCATGAAAAGACTGCACTGCATGCTTAAACTGAATGACAGAGATTTTCTTCAGTTTAAAGTACAAAAATATGGTCTTACTTTGCTCTGCCCTGTGTGTGTCCTTATCACACATCAGAAGTACTCCTATGGACCTTCTTGGGGCAGAAAAATTCATAAGCACTTTTTGACTACTGAGGGCTCTGTCAAAAGAAATATGCTCATAGAGATAGGCTGTTCACAAAGATGACCCAAGTTCTTTTTGAATAATAGAATAACATTTGGCCTAAATGTATAGTGAGATCATGATTAAAAAGGATAGTTACATATGCAGCTAGAGCTCCCATCTGCAGCAGGGAGAGCTTTGTATTACTGCAGTACCTTTAGCTAATGGCTGTCTTGGTTGCTTGTGTTGGGACTGACTCCGAGCTGCCTGAAACTCCTGTAAGCTTGAATGGTTGTTGAAAGAGTGGAATAATTCCTTCTACAGGAAAAAATCTGTCTTTAAATTTAAGCATCTCAATATGGTTGGTTGTTAAAATGTCATCGTGGAAATAACGTGCAGGTTTTCCTTTGCATTTTGTTTTAGGTTGAGCCGAGGGTGCTTTACCCTGTTGTCAGCAATGGTGGCTCAAGGGCCAGATTCAGCAAGAGATGTGTATAGCCATTTTGATTTCAATAACAAGTCTCTGCCTGGATTGTTGAAAAGAAGATGTAAGAAGGTAAATTGTGTGCTGGGAAAAGCCACACTGTGCCTCCATCAGTTTTCTTCTGCTAAGTATTTAAAACCAAGCTGTTGCTGTAGTTTCTGCTGTACTTTTGTTTGCAAGAACTTAACCTCTTTCTTCCTGTCCTGTGTCAGGCTGAAATACGTCTTGATTATTTCTAGTGTGCAACAGAACTGATCTGTGAAGCACCCATCTGGTCAAAGAGGAAATCCTCAGTGAGTGTGTTTGAGTATCTGCAATAGCAGCAGAGCTGGCCTAAACTCTTGAGGTACAGCTTGCTTAATTTTCAGTCCCACGCTGGTCTTTTGTCATCTGGTCACTGGGCAAAGCTCCTCCGGATGACCTTGTTTTTAAACTGCTTTATAGAATTTGCTGTTAATAAGCTATGGTGAAGTATATATCACAGAATCATTCAGATTGGAAAAGACCCTTGGGATCATCAAGTCCAACCATCAGTCCTACTCTACAAGTTCACCCCTAAACCATATCCCCCAACACTACATCTAAGTGTCTTTTAAATTCATCCCTCCAGGAATGGTGACTCAACCACCACCCTCTCTGTGAAGAATATTTTCCTGATGTCTAATCCAAATCTACCTTGTTAATGCTTGAAATCATTCCCTCTGGTTCTGTCACTAATTACCTGTGAGAAGAGACCAGCACCAACATCTCTACAATGTCCTTTCATATAGAGAGCGATGAGGTCTCCCCCAAGCCTCCTCTTCTTCAAACTAAACACCCCCAACTCTCTCTCCTCAAAAGATTTATTCTCCAGGCCCCTCACCAGCTTTGTTGCCCCCCTCTGCACTCACTCCAGCACCTTGATGTCTCCCTTTTACTGAGGTGCCCAAAACTGAACCCAGTACTGAAGGTGCAGCTTCACCAGTGCTGAGTACAGAGGGGCAATCACCTCCCTACTCCTGCTGGACACACAGTTCCCAATACAGGCCAGGATGCTATTGGCTGCCTTGGCCACCTGGGCACACTGCTGACTTACATTCAGCCACCTGTCAATTAGAACGCCCAGGTCCTTTTCTGCCAGACTGTTTTCCAGCCACACTTCCCCAGGCTTGTAGTGCTGCATGGGATTGTTGTGACCAAAGTGCAGGACCCGACACTTGGCATTGTTGAAATGCATACAGTTATCCTCAGCCCATAGTTTCAATGGGTGACCCTTTCAGTGTCTAGAATGGAGTGAAAGTGCTGAAAACTATTCAGTGACTTTTTTGGAAAGAGTCTTTTCTCCCGATGCAAGGTTTGTAGTTTTGTCCCACTGAAATAAATGGAGGTTAGAGCTTGTCCAGTTGTTTTACAAGAAAGAGGATTTTGCACAATACTAGTACACTGTTTGCATTTGAAAATAGAATTGAGAACTTTAAACAATCTCTTGGTGGAAAGCCATAAGTGAGTGAGTAGAAGAAGCTACTCTTCTTTTTCCAAAGGAACTTTTTGTTTCCTCTCTGTTTGCTAAAAACAATTGGGGTTGGCCTGAGCCAGTGTTTTAGAATGAGAGTATTTGTATATATCATTCCAAATATAAATGTGTGGTAAATTATTTTCAGTGCTGGTACATAATTTCTAGCTTTTAAAGATGACTTGCAGAATGAGTGTGTACTTTTGTGTTGGGTTTGTGCTTTCTGTGGTGGCAAATGAGACTGTTTATTTTGGAGAGTCAATTTTAAGGCCTCTTTTGACCTTCCCGCAGAAGCTGTCATTAGGAGTACGTCCCCTCCTTCAGCTTAAGTGCTTGAATGCATTCTTAAGTATGCAAGTAATCTACAGGGAGAAAAGTTTCCAAAAATGGATTTAAGGTCTTATCTTGCTGAGCTTTTTAGGGAAATTCCTGTGTCACAACAGGCTTTCAGAGGTAAATTTTTAATGCAGAGATACCAGTCTTAAAGCTTACAGAAAAATCTAATTTCTTTCTCTTCATTTTTTATTCCAACCCTTTCATGAGTCACTTCTGCCTTATGTTTAGCCCTGTCAGTATCTACTTTGATGCTGATTGTACAGTAAGTTTCAAAAAATGAGAAGTGATTACACTCTATCAGGGAATGTAGTGATAGGATGTGCAGTAACAATTTTAATCTGACAGAGGGGAGAATTAGATTAAAGGAATAAATTCTTTACTGTGAGAGTGGTGAGACATTGAAACAGGTTGCCCAAAGATGTTGTGAATGCACCATCAGTGAGTGTGTTCAAGGCCAGATTGGATGGGGCTCTGAGCAGTCTGGTCCAGTGAGAAGTGGCCCTGCTTATGGCAGGGTGCTTGTAACCAGATTACCTATAAGGTCCCTTTCAACTCAAACTACTCTGATTCTGTTTTCATATCCTGTGATCATTTTCCAGGCAAAACTTTCACTACTTCTGTTGTGCCTGGATTTGTAGCTTTAGAACATAACAGCCACTTTTAGATCCATCAACAGATGTGGTAGCTGAAAAATACGTGTAGCACTGCAGCTCAAAGATGGCAATGAGCAGCAAGAGTCCCCAAGACTGGCACTGCTCTGGAAGCCTGTGTTATAAGAAGTTGCAGCCATATTTCCTGCCATTACTGTCTTTGAGTGTTTTTTGGAATCAATGAGTGTACTAAGTAATGCTGGAGTCAGGATGTTTAGTGATGCGTATACAGGGCTTGGCATGAAACTTTGTTCATGTCTTTTGTTCGTTAGGTTTTTTTATGGTATGTCCTGTACATTAAGAATAGAAAGATATGTGAACTAAAACACCCTCTTCTAACAGACTGTGATCTTAATGCTAGAAGTTTTTCAAATGAATGTACTGTGGATGTATTTCATATAAATGTATGCATAAGGCTGTGTACAACGTGTTTACAGAATTGTTCAATTTCACTTTTTATGGTACTAACAAGGATAATCAATTGTTGCACTATTAACTTTGCAGCTGTGTACGTTGTGTGCTGACAGTGCCTTGTATTTTTTTTTAGGGAAGAACTGATGTCCGTATGGCCTATATTCAGTTTGCTCTCTCCTTTTTAATTGCTGGTGACAATGCAGTCTTGACACAGGTGCTGGAGTTAAAAGGTACTTCAGAATTGTTTGTATTTTAATTCTTTCAAGGGAGAGTCTTTTATGTGTGATAATAAATAAGAGTTAATTCAAAATGCAAACTAGACAAACTGCACTAATAAGACACAAAATACATATTTTTTGATCTCTTTACCTGGAAAGCTTTAAACTTCTTTGGGATTCCTGCTGGAGAATAATGTGCTGCCTGCAAATACAGAAAGCCCTTGGTGACACAGTTGTAGAAAGGTAAATACAACTTTGAGGCCATAGAGTCCCTAAACAGAACAAACTTCATGGCCTGTAGCCTTGCTCATAAGACAGTAACAGTGGATATGTTGTATGAAATTATTTTTTGTGAACAGTGAGGACTGTGTGTACCCTAGTTTCCTTCCTGTCCTCATGAAAAGTGTTGTGTACTCCATTAGACTGCTTTTTATCAATGATTCAGGAGACCAGTGTAATATCCTTTGGATCCTTTATGGAGACATTACACAGAGGGAGTGCAGTCTTGGAGTATGTTATACCCATATCTCTTAAAAGAAGGAGGTCAAACTGAACTGATTAAGGATCTAGATAGTTGAATCTTAAATATGCTCAGTTTGTACTTGATCCCTAATGTGCTGAAGATTGTGTAAAAGTTCTGTCTATTTCAGTGATTTGAAATCTACTGTTAGTGTTTCTTAAGTTGTGTATTGTGACCCTTGATAAGGCTATGGAAGAATTCAGAAAAGTTCTAGAGGTACTCCAGAAAACCAACCAACTCGTCAGCTGGTGGCAGTTCATTCCTTCTACAGTGAGGGACTGAGAACAGGCCATAATTAGTTATCTCTGTTGCTCAGTTCTTTCAGGACAGAGAGTGGCAGTGCACACCTTGACCCACGCAGCCTAGCTGGCGTTCACTGTCTTCTGTGATGCTGAAGTTCTCTATGAAGTTCTCTAACTTTTGGGTGCATGAGTGAGCCAAAGAGGATGTAATCTCCAAACATTTGAGAACCACTCAGTGAAGCAACTGAGTCCTTCAGTGGAAGGGCTGGGCGTTTACTCAAGTTTAAATGCTGCGTAACACATTGGGACCTGGAATATATTTCAAATTGACAGAAGCTGTTGCGATAAGTGTTGATAATCAAGTTGGCAAGTTATCTAGTTAGGCTGAAAGTAGGTTTGGTAGTATTATTTGTTCATCACTGTAGCTGCAGACTCATTATCCTTCTGAGCTCTGCTTACAGCCTTTTGCTTCATCCTTAAAATGTAACAGCAAGGTAAATAATGCGACATTGGGGAATTCATACCCATTTTTCATCAAAGTGTTTTAGTATGAAAATAGCTTTCACATTTTCACTTAGCATTTAAAATGTCGTCTTAGATTTCATTCCAGATATTCTTCGCTCTGAAATAAAGGAAGACAGAGTTTCTACTGTCAATCTTCTACTTTCCACATTGAGAACTAAGGTATGATACACCTTTGAAACTGTGTTTGCTCTTGTTTTCTATTTTCTTTCCTGCTGGGAGCAGGTTTGCAGTAGTTTCTTGTGAAATACACAGCTCTTTAAGATGTTGTTGCGGTGCTGCTGCAAGTTTGATAGTGTGTCCGTTACATAAAGTATTTCTTTGAAATTGATAGCTTGGCCATATTACTGTTACAGGACTGAAACATGTTATGCTTGAACAATGCCCTCTGTTGAAGGAAGTCATTACAGTAGCTTGAACTTGAATTCTAATTTCCACTCATCTTTAGAGTGTTGTGTCTGCTGTTGAAGCGTGTGTGGTACCATTCCCCAACCAGTCTGGACAGGGCTCTGTTGAGGCCACACCCTGTGGTCCTGGTTAGCTAGTCTTCAGACTTGCTTACTGGGAGGCTGTCACGGTTTGTGCTGCAGGATATTGGAGAAGGATCTTTCTTGGTGGGGCAGAGGGAAGGGAAAATCTTAGAATAAAATTATCTTCCTGACATCAGGGAACTTTTTTTTTTTAAAAGAAAAGGTACCTTCCATCTTTTACCAGAAAGGAGAGGTAAGTTTGCTCTTTGAGTTTTTTTTCCTGATTCTTTCATAACAGGAAGAGATAACCTGGACAGAAAACCTGAAAGCAGGAATTGTGTCAGAGTAGGTTTTGTGCCTTTCCTGCACTCTGACATTTCTTTAACTTGTGAACACGGCTGTGTCTATCTCACTGACGCACCAGCTTGTTGCTGTTGTGGATACAGTTGTGGTAGATCAGAGATTAATTTTGTTTCTGTAAAAATGTTTTTAGCTCCATTATCTGTGATTTTTAAGTTTTGAATTCTTGTAGCCATGTTCAACAAACTGTATGACCAATTGAGAGGATGAACCAAAAATAATTTCAAATTTAGAATGTAACAATAAGAGCCTGCCTCAGGCTCAGTTTCACAACTGACAATTTAGAGCCAAAAATATTCTTTCATGTTTCTGTTACAGTAACCTTGGAAGAAGGAAAAATATAAACCTCCTTGAAGCTTTGTTTTCTAAATGAAGCTTGTCCCATGTGGGAATCGTACATCCTGTACTGTCATTAACGAATCCTAACACACTGTAGGAGTCCTTCAATTTAGCAAGAAAAAAATGAGAATAAAAAAAAATGCAGGCAGGAGAACACAGTAAAAATTTAGAGACCATCCCCTGCAATATTTTGCCTTTTGTTCAAACTGCATTTGTAGCGGGCTCCGCCATCTCACCCAGGAGGTTTCCATTATTCTAGTCTGTGGCTGTGCTACTCTGAAGAAGTTCAGCGCTCTTCTGTTGAAGTCAAAAGTCTGTTCTGCCCATTGTATGCAGTCTTTGCAGAAGTTGTTGTAGAGTCCTGTGGCTTCAGCCACAGGAAGATGGGAGCAGGAGTGTGTGAAAGAAGTGTTAGCAGGACTGGCAAATCTTTTGTCTGCTGCAGTGAGGAGAGCAAGCTGCGTGTGTACTAAAAGAATTGTGTTGCTAGATTGCCATTACTATTTGATAACTTGCAATAAACTCGAGATGTTTGTTTGTTTTTTCTCATTCTTTTCAGGTGGTTCAAAATAAAAACATCACCAAAACCCAGAAAGTGCGCTTTTTCACAGCAGAGGTGTTGATTAACATTGCTTCACTTTACCGGTGGAATGGTATTACTGATATGAGCCCTGGGGATTTAAAGGTCTAGTAACTTACTTCTTTGTAAATCCTAGTCCTTGTCCTGCCTGTCTTACTGCTGCTCCTCACTGCTTGAGGAAGAGGGTCTGTTTCCCCTCTCTGCTTGCCAGAACTGCACTGCAGATCTGTTGACCAGCTTCCTGGACACATTTGTGTCTTTCTAGGAGAATGTTGTTAAAAGAACACTGCAGAAGCAATGTTATTACCAAACGACTCATTCACTTTCTACACACTGACCTGATACGTAAGCTAAACTCCCAGGATGGTTACCAGCCTTTTCAGCTTGTGGCGTTTGAGATGTTGATGGGGTTTTCGAGGGTTTCTTGTTATGTGGTCTACTGATCCATGAAATCATATTCCTAAAGCTAGAGGTGAAGCAAGAATCTGTGCCTCAGCTGGTGGGTATGTGTTAGCAGTGCAGATGTTTTGTCGTCATCTCCTCATAAATAGTGTTTTTCTTCTGTGATGCTTTTTTTTACTCCTTTTTTAAAACTTATTTTTTATAGGGCACTCAGGGGTCTGAAGAGGAGGGAAAGATGATAGTGCGGGAACTTGTTCACAACTTCTTAATGGACCTCTGCTGCTCTCTGAAACACGGCATAACTTTCTATGATCCCAGTCTTGGAACTTCCGGCAAGTAAGTCTTTGAACAGCTGAGATTGTAGTACTGGGAGTAGGAGAGACCTGTCGTCCCAGGCCTTTGCAAGTGATTTTGCTGAATTCTGCTTCCAACTCTCATTTCTTCTGTGGCAGATAAAAGAAATACATCTGGTGTTTTCTTGTGGGTTTTTTGTTGTTTGCTTTTTAATTTCCCAAGATCGAACCAGCATTCCTTTATCCCTGAACATACTAGAGAATGCTCTGCTCTATTCATAGGGACTTAGGCAGTGGTCATATTTTTTTGAGCCATCTCCATGTATAACTTGTGTGATCTTGTGTGATCTTTTTGTTTGTTTTTTGAAGCGCAGATCTCTTTTCTGCTGTGCATGAAAAGCATGGAAAAAAGGCATG
Source organism: Rhinopomastus cyanomelas (assembly GCA_013400115.1). Classification (NCBI taxonomy): domain Eukaryota; kingdom Metazoa; phylum Chordata; class Aves; order Bucerotiformes; family Rhinopomastidae; genus Rhinopomastus; species Rhinopomastus cyanomelas. The sequence goes on along the minus strand of VXBP01008398.1, from coordinate 244,105 downwards.
CAGCATGAAAGCTGCAGTGTTAACCAAATGGTAGTGAACTACCCAGTCTAATTTAGAGTTTGTAGAACCAAATGTGGTTTATTCCAGATACTGGCAAAAGTAGTTTAAGGTGTTAAATAGTGCCAGAATTAGGTCTGCAGCACCTCATATGGAATTGCCAATTTGCCCTCTTTCCTCTTGCTAACCACTTCAAATATGTGTGCACAAATATTATGACTGATAAAATAATTTAGACTCCTGTAATTCTGTGGAGGGATTTTCACAAAGTGGGTTTATGCTTCATCACATTAGCTGGACTAAGAAGGTACTAGATTTTAGTAGTGGGTAGTAATGGTGGGGGACAGCAGAGCTCGTTATTCCTTACTTTGAGCAAAATTTCAGTGTATTCGTTTTGTACCTGTGGTATTCTCACTTTGTTTAGAGACATACAGAAGCAAACTAACAAAAAAAGGGGGAACTGAAAGACCGTAGAAAATGCTTCCAAGTTTAATATGAAATTTGACTTCAAGCTTCACAAAGCTAAAAATGTAGGTTAGAATGTTTCTGGAGTCTGGTGGTTTTAATTAAAAGTAGTTACTTTTTGTCATGCAGAAGACCTGGAGGTAAATTCAGTTATTTTCTGAGTATTATTTTCAGAAATTATTCTAGCAGTATGAGACACTGTGCTTTGAGTTTACCCAGCAACATTTAGCGGAGTTGCAGAGTCGGCATCGCATGTAAGATGTCAACGTAAGGACTTTTTTAAAAAGATTTTTTTTTCTTCAATAGGGGAGGAAATGTGGTTCTTCTGCGCTTTCTGCTTGGTTTAAAAACTGCAACAGAAGATGAAATGGTTGCTGATCTCATGGTGAATATTCTTAAAGTGTGCCCAGATCTATTGACTAGATACTTTAAGGAGAGCCACTATTCCTTTGTTCCTAGACTGAAGTCTGCTTGGATGGACAACATGAAATTGGTCAAAAAGGTAAAAGTATGAATCCCAGTCCTTTTTTTAAAGTAGTTTTGTTGAACAATGTGTAGAAATACATAGTAATAGGAAAGATAGTACAGTCAAAACATTCCTGACTTACAGAAAAGTTACCAAGACAAGGAACTGGGTAGTAACTTAGTAAGTCTGCCTGTAACTGCTTTTATTGTAGGTAGAAATTATAATATCATTCCTACGTAAAATGTTTTACAGTTGGTGTACTGTGCAGTATAGAGCCCATCCAGACTATGGTGTGCCTGTGTAAGGTGTAAAATAACTCAGAATTTATTTTAGCCAAGGTCTTCCTAATGACAAGGAACAAGATTTCATTGATTTCAGAGGAACTGTGCTGAGGATCAGGGAGTGGGTGTTTTTTGGGTTTGTTTCAGAAGCAGCTTTTCTGTATCAGAGGGGACTTGTATGTCTGAAAATGTCTTGCATTGACAGCTGTAAATGCACAGTGCTTCAGAGTGTATTAAAATCACTAGAAAGCAAGCACAATGTTTCATAAGTAATGGTTTTTAAAACAGTCTAGGAGGAAGTTACATGGCTGAGACCTAAGTGACCTAAACAAAGTGGACTTACTAGTTCTGAAACAACTTTGTCACTTACTGTGGGTATGTTAGGAAAGAAGCAGCAGGATGCTGTTGATGGAAAAGATGGTAAATGGTGGGGGGAAATGGTATCCTGTTTTCTGTGGATGCTGAAGAAAGTAAGCCATGCGGCCAGAGCCACAGCTGCTTTAAAAAGTGTACACACAGAGAGTTGGAAGGTCATTTGGTAAAAAGCCATGCTTAATGCAGGAGGCTGTATAAACATGTAACTAAACTGGGAAAGAAGGAATTGGCATAAGAAGCAGTGGGAAAAATCACATTGATTGTAAGTTTTTTTTTGAGATACAGCAATACTGAAGTGCAGCTAGAAAATGTTTTTGTCTTTTCTGAGTATTTCACTGCTGCCTCTTTGTTTAGCTTAAAATGGTCAAATAGGATCTGTAGCCTGGTGGTTCAGAAGAGGTGACCTTCAGCGGTCACATACAGATCTTCCATTTAGTCTTGTGGGAATCTGGGGATGCTCTGTAACATTCCTGCATCAAAATTGACATTTAGTAGTGTTATTACTAATGGCAAATCAAAATGCTGCTGTAAAATACTCTCTAGAAGAAGCTGTTATCTCTAGGGCTGTGTCGATGATTAAATGGTTGTTTCTATTTCAGATCTATGAGGCTCAACCAGAGATCTCCAATTCTTTTAAGACTTCAGAGTTTGTTCCTCTTCCCAGGTTGCTTTCTGTGGTGATGGTAACAACAGTTCCTGCAGTGTGCAATAAAACAATGTTCACTCAAGGACTAAATGTAAGATCAGTATTGCAGTGGGTTTTTTTCTGTCCCATTTAATACTGTTGAAGTGCATGATCATCAATGAAGCTTCTTAAGTTCATTATGTATGTTTTAGCTTGTCCTAGCATAAATCTTGTTTAGGAAGCACTGAAAAATTAATTAAGACCCATCTGTACTGCTTCCAAGAGCCATTCACAAGTACAACTCTGCTAATACTCACTAGAGGCTTACACTGGTAACCCGAAAACCTACAAATTTGTTCCTGCAAGTTAAGGTTTAGGAAATAATTAATTTGTTAGCAAATTTTAACATGCTGTGTACAGATTATGTGCAAAACATAAGAGAAAGTGAGGAAATGTCACTAATCAACTTCCTTCTTCTAGTTACCGAGCACCGTAGTGAAGCACAGCATACTGTCGCTTGTGTCAATGGTTCTGAGAAGAGCCTTGAAGAATATTGAGTACTGTTTGAATGAAGAAACTTGGCAAAAGTCAGAAGTCTACACGCTGACAATGATGCGGGAATTTGTACAGTTGTACAGAGAAGCCATCAGCAAGGTACAAAGGAAATTGAGTCATTTTACAGTAGTTAACTTCTCCTGTGAGCTTTATCCCCAGCTGGTTGTGGCTTTAAGCCAGGAGATAGTATCTGTGGGCAGGGATGGGGGAAGGCTGTGGATTAGAAGGTGTTAATAACTAGTGTGATGGTAGACTACATTTCCTAACACAACTGGCTGATGGAAATGCTAGTAGAAGTTTGTTGTGAGGCACATTTGCAACACTGACAGCTGCTGTGCTGCACATGAATTCCAAGAGTAGGCTCCAAAGCAAGTTCTCTTCCTGGTTCGAATGAATGGTAGCTCAGTAAGAAGTTAGTAGCCAAGGTTGTGCTAGAGTTGAAAATATAGCAGGCGGGTGAAAGGCACAAAAATTTTTGCAGGAATTTTTTCTGATAAAGTATTCCTTCCCGTATTTATATTCTGCTTAAGTGAAAGTGCTCTCCTCAATTTCAGGTCTTCTTCAGTTTGTGTACAATGTCAGTTACAACATTTGTGAAGAGCAGCAAATCCTGGTGTTGGTTGGTGACTATTTCTTACCACAGTAGCTTTGTCTCATGCTATTGCAATTTTCTCTTTTTTTGCTTTTAGCTTTTACCAGACATGAACAATATAGTGGCTGTCTGGCAGTCCCTTCTGAAGCAAGGGAGAGAACACCATGAGGGCCAAGAGCAGAAAAAGGAAAGTGATGTCTCCACTTTGAAGGCAATGAATGAGACAGAAGTTGCTGAACAGCATGGTAGGCAAAGCAGGTGGAATTGCCCCTTCTTTATGTGTATGTGAATGGTTCTGTGAAACCCACATCCCGTGTAAGGTTATTGACTTCAGCAGAGTCCAGGTGTCACTTTTACATTTACTATTCATCTTTGCTTTGTTTGGTTCTTTGAGCAGTGTAATTGTGACCAGTGTTAGAATTGCCTGAGTACATGGTTTGACAGATAGGCTTCATTGCTGTGAGATGGTTAAGCACCTTGACTTTCTCCTAATAGCTGAGGTTGGAAGGGACATCTGGAGATTGTCTTGTCCAACCCCCTTGCCTGTACCTTGTTGCCCAGGACCATGTCTAGGCAGCTGGGTGACCACCAGCATGTACTGGTGAAGGAGTGTATTTCTTCTAAGATTCCGGGCACTGCAATTCTTCATACTAAACCCTCCTGTCCTTAACCTTCCTATGCCTGCTTGTGCACACAGTGAAACAGGCAGGGATACTGACATGCCTGAAAAACAGTTCTGTGAGGAATTTGTATTTGCCCAAATTATTTTACCATGATCATTTGGGGTTGGTTTTTTTTTTGAGTCAGTTACTGTGGCTACTCAAATGCTTGTGTTGCTGTAGGACAGTAGAAACATTCAACTGTTGGAGGAGGGAGAGAGAGCTGAAGTAGAGGCTTCAGTTTTGCCCTCTCAAAACCCTGTCCCTGTTGAAGGACTTTGCCTTCATAGTCCCATGGCAGGAACTGAATGTTTTAGTACTCTCTGTAGCTTGGCTGCAGTGTTTCACTTACAGACTCAAGATAAATCTACAGCCAACTTCATGTCCTTCACAGAATGTGTTCCACACTGAGATTTCCTGGAGGAGAGTTTTTAAGTGTATGTCCTTTGGGAGTGCCTTTGGGAAGAAAAATAGTTATCCACACTGACAGTCCAAGGCTATTTATTCATGGAGTGCCTGCTGCACCCAATGGAGCAGCTAATTTCTAAAGTACTGCGGCGGTAGTTTCTCTCTGTACTAGGTTGATAATACTGTATTGCTTGCTCTGAGCTCACCTTTTGCAGCTTTATTTGCACTGTGGCCACTAGAGAATTCTTTGTTAATGGGAGTTGAGACTCAGGCAAACAAAGTTTAGGCATGGCATCCATCCAATTTTTCATAGCTCCCTGAGGGAGACCCAGTTAGCAGGAAAAAGGTAGGTGTTAAAAACATGTTTTGGATGCCCTTTTGGTTTATTTTTCTTTCTTTCATTAGCGAATGGATAGGAAGTAGCTTTTATGTGTCCTCATGTTATAGACTCAAAGAATACTTAGCTGCTACGATAGCTTTCTCTAACAAATAGGCAGCTGCCTTAACTGGGCTGGGTGTTTCTCTCAGATACTTCTCTTTCCCTTGCCAAGTGGTCACTTCAGAAGGCGTTATTTTGAAGGAGGGAACGGAAAGAAAGGCATTTTTAACTGAAGTATTATGTCAGTAATAGATCAGTGTGCTGTCTCCTGCAGCTTCCCCAGTCATACCTACCTGGCATTAGGTAAAAATTGTGTGGAAACCGGCAGCGTTGCCATATCCTTCTCTTTACTTTTTTAATACTGTTTTGCCTTAAACAGCAGTGGGACTGATTGGGCTCTTATAGTGAGTGTTAAGATCTTGAAGTTGTCTTTTATATGCTTTTGTGAGTGCTTTCAAATCAAATTCAAAATGGCAACTGCCAATTTAAACACTGAATAAGCTGACTTTGTTTTGAAAGTAGTCACGGAGGAGTGCTGGGGATTCCATGATTAGATTACTTTATTTTTTCTCTTCTCATTAGCAAGGAAAATGCCTACAGAGTGATCAGTTAAGTGTATTGGAAGTACAGTTAGTAGTTCCCATGTTGGATAATTCAGGTGCTACATGGTACTGTGTTAGTACGAATGAAGGGGAAATTAATTCTGTAAACACTTTGTTTTGTTTCAGATGATGCTGAGACACTTTTTCTGAAAGCTGCACTGCTTGAGGTTATATGCCTCTATCAGAAGGTTGTACCCCACTTGGTAGCACGGAGCAACTTTGATTTTAGCAAGCTGCTAAAAGGTACGTGATGGGTATTTCTATTACCTTTATGGTTTTCTCTGGCTGTTTACAAAGTCCACAACAGAAGGGAATGTTTGCTCTGCTGTGTAGATAAGGAACCCTTTTAGTTTCTTCATTGTGTTGGCATTTACTGCTGTTTCTGCAGTGATCTCTCACTCTGCCCTTTTAAATTCCCTAGCTGCCCTGCTACACTCGGTTGTTGTAAATGGTAGATTGTGCTACAGCCTTCTTCTGTGTCGTACTCTCACAAATATTTGTTCTTGATGGCTTTTTAATGCTAATGCATATGGGGAAGACTTACATCCAACTCTTAATGAGATTCTCCTACACCTATGTTCACAATCCAGCATAAGTTATTTCCACAGTCTTACTAGCCACAATGTGACAGATGTATTTTTTTTAACAGGATAGTTCACAGAAAGTTTGGGGTTGGGGAGAGGCACGTGCTAATTCACCAGTCTCCTCTGGAAAATCTTTTAGCGTTCAGATATTTTTCCATTTGCTGAATTTTGAATTATCACAGTTTGGCAGTGCGTGGGGAGAACGACAGGGTTCCTAACGGCATTGTTTCCTGTGGAAAATCTGTATGGGGAAGTGCTTCAGCAATATTGCTGTGTTTTTGGTCTCTGATGTCACGCTCACAGAGGGTATTCCTTTTTGTACAGCAGAAGTAAACAGAGACGTTCTGTACCTGTTTAATGCAGCAGCGGTCATGAATGATGCGCTGTGAGCAAGATGCTCCAGTACTGCCTGTGATGCAGCAAATATGGCCACTTAACATGGAGTCCAGAGGGGACAGCAAAATGTTATTTAGCCTGCATTGCTGTCTGTGGCCCACCAGAGCTTGCAGGCCACCAAACTAGACCAGCTACCTGTGGTTTAGGCAGGTCTGGGATGTGTAAGGATGGGGATTATGTAAGTGCCTTAATTAAAGTCTGTCAGAGGAAAGTAGGGGCTTAAAACTTTTTTTAAATAAACTGTCTCATGCGTGAGGTTTTGCCTCCCTCTGTCAAAGGCTTGTTTACTTGGTGACTCACCAAATCACATACCCTGTTTATCCCATTATTTCTTGCATTGGTCTGCTTTCATCAGAATGGACAAAAGGAAAGGCAGTTACAGTATAAAATACTGATGTTGAAGAGACTGGAAATTAAACTGTTACTCTCAAACAACTGTGAGTGAGCTTGCATATTAGTGTTGATGAAAGATGTGGTGTGAATTAATCATGAAGCTTTATTCTTTCACATGCCTGCTTCAGAGTTCTGTCATTCCTTCCCCTTGCCCCATCAACACATACACTCCAAAGGCAGCTTGTTTTACCAGGTTGTAGTAGTGTGTTCTTTAAACAGCTGGTGCAGTTTCATTTGGTTTTAGTGCTGGCTAGACTTCGTATTTACTTTTAAAAACTTACTCTCTCTCTACTGTGGACCACAGAAGTACTGTACAGACTTCGAAAAGCACACAGACCGAAGCTTATAGGGCTGATCTCTGTATGCAAACTGCAGTTAAAGTGTGGGCAGATCAATTTTTTGAGCACAAGCACACTGTGAGGGTCTGAATAGCTTTGTGACCAGCAAGGTGGAAAAATGTAGCATTACATGGTAGCAGTCACTGCGAGCAGATGATGAAAGTGATGTAGGCAAAGACACAAGTGTAAAGTTCCATTGCCTGTAGCAAATACTGTAATAGAATAAGTGTTACGATTTACTACTGGCTCAAATTCTGTACTTGGATCTCCAGTTTATCCCTCCTTTTCCTGTAGGATACAGGGTTGCTGAGACTGATAGAAGACTTTTTTTATGAACCAGCAATGGCTTGCGCCAGGTATTAGACTTGCCCTGCTGAGGGCTGGATTCCAGCCTTAGCTTGACCAAACATCGTATTGTGTCTGGGAGATCTCATGCTTTTAAACTTTACAGATTGCCGTCTTATCTCACAGTTTGAAACTGTGGTTTGAAACCCAAAATTATTAGATCTCTGAAAGATCTATCAAAATGGAGTTGATCATCTTGATTCCACACCTCAGGTATCGTCACTGAGAAGGGCCTCCGCGAGGAGGTTCCTCCTGTTCTACAGCACCATATACTGAAAGTGGCTTTGGAACTTCCTGCAAATAAATTTGCCTGGTTCAGAGTACAGGTAAGAGACTCGAAAGTTTTATGTTTCTTTGGCCTGTTTTCCTCAAATCTTTTACGTCTGGCACTACCTAGTTTTAAACTAGTCCCAGTTCAGTTGTTTTAGGAGGTGAACGCTTTGTGAAAGCAGTAGGAATTATAGTCTTAGCATTATGGAATAATTGTGTCTGACTGGGAAAGTTTCTGCAAGGAAGGAAATTTTTGCCTCCCTTATGAAGGGCTGGACAAGGCTCCTTCAACTCTTTCTTGTTTTTGGAGATGAGCATGAGTGAGAATTTGCTGAAATTTCAGACCAAGGGAATGAGCTGCCCTCTCAAGTTTGCCATAATGAAAAAGAGTTAAGAGCAAGCAAAAGAGAAAACAAACAAACATGGAAACAGGCAAAGAGCTGCAAGTGTTTTCTTGTTGCTTTACTCCTCTAGTATAGACAGGATTTAACAGAAAAGAGAAAATCCAAATCGGGCAGTGTTACTGAGGGTTATGGCTGTTGGACATCAAATGCAGGTCAGTGGGAAAAGCAGGGAAAGACTGAAGGATTGTCATTTGATTCTGTTCAGTGCCTCTGTGACTTGCATGGTTTTTCTTTATTTGCTGATCAGTTTTAAAAATCTTTGTATTTCTTATTCAGACAGTACTTGTAGGAAATCTGAATTGTTTGGGATAACAATGGATTAGTAGGGAGGAAGATGCCTTTATCTTGGATCTTTGTATCAGTTGGTGTTTCTGTTACTCTCTTCTTCCTCAAGAACCACTGTAATGATCTTCCTAGCTCACTGAATGCAAAGTAGTATAAATGATCCCATTCATTGGGGTTTTTGGGAAGGTCTATAAAATAATATAGACCTGTTACCTACCTGCTTCGGAGCAACATAATTCTGACAGTGTTGCTTTACCAAGTTAATGTGTTTTTTTTCTTTTAGGATGTCTCTGAGGCAGAGAAGGCTTCTGGTGAAAAATCAGTATTCTATTTACTGATGAAAATGTTTGTTACAAGTAGCCATTCTCATCTGAAAATTTCAACCAAAAAACTGATCATCAAGGTAAGTGTTTGATCTGAAATGCCAGAATATTCACTCTATTGCTTTGGTATGAAATTTCAGGATTGTGAAATTTGTTCTTACAGCAGATACATTTTACTGCATAGTTGTGTGGCCAACAGGGTAGCCTTTCCTATTTGCTCTGACTGGTTTTGGAATTTGTTGTCAGATAACTGTTAGCTAAATATTTAGTGAAAGTAAATGCTGTCAACTGAATTTACTCCAAGACTTTATGAAATAGTAAGAAAATTTTATTTAATAGATGTCCACCCTCTAGGCCAAATTAATTTTGGCATTGTAATAAATCAATGTAGTTCATACCCGTAGTTTATGCCTGTAGTTCATGACACTGACCAAGAATAGATTAATTTTGATTTTTTTTTTTTATCTTCAGTTATTTAATTTGTACTTTCATCATTCTGGCCTTTCTAAAGCCTTAGCTGGTTTGCTCTGGCCTTGCAAAGTAATGCTGTTTGTTACAGTCTGATACCAGCTCTGATGCAAGGAATAATTTTGTCTTTAAAAAATTCTGTGCATTTAAATAAGGTATCTGACTTTTCATCAGTGCTGCAGTCTCATGAAAGCACCAGTGGGTGCCGTTTGCAGTAGCTTTTTAAAACTGTGTCTCTTAGTTATCTGATTAGAGGTGTAGACCTACATTAAAAACAAATGCAACTGAACAGCAATCCCTACACAGAAAAAAAGATGCAAAAAGCTGTCCTGAGCCCAGAACAGGTCTCCTTGTGCAGTGTCCCACAGCAATAGCAGCAGATAAGTTTGCATATGGCTTTGTGCATTTGCATCCTACATTTCCCCCTCTACTCTGCCCTGGTGAGACCACATCTGGAGTATTGTGTCCAGTTCTGGGCCTCTCAGCCAGACAACGAAGATGATGAAGGAAGCGGAGCACCTCCCTCATGAGGAGAGGCTGAGGGAGCTGAGTCTCTTTCGATTGGAGAAGAGGAGACTAAGGGGTGACCTCATTAATGTCTATAAATATTTGAAGGGTGGGTGTCAGGAGGATGGAGCCAGGCTCTTCTCAATGTCATCTAGTGATAGGACGAGGGGCAATGGGTGTGAGTTGGAACGTAGGAGGTTCCACATCAACCTGAGAAGGAACTTCTTCCCAGTGAGGATGACAGAGAACTGGAACGGGCTGCCCAGGGGAGTTGTGGAGTCTTGTTCACTAGAGACATTTAAGACCCATCTGGATGTGTTCCTGTGTGACTTGGTGTAGGTGATCCTGCTGTGTCAGGGGGATTGGACTAGATGATCTTTCGAGGTCCCTTCCAATCCCTAATGATTCTGTGATCCTGTGATTCACTAAACCAAAATTACAGCGATTGAATTAGGTTCTAGTTGCCCTTGATCTCTGCAAGGGATTAAAATCAGGTTAACTAACAGTAATGAATATCTCAATCAGAAGCTATCTGGTACAGTTTTCTAGTGTATTTGTATTCTTTTGCTGAGTGAAGACATGGGCTGCCTGATTCATTCTTGTTTCCTCTTTTAGTTTCAGTCCATTTCATTTTTCTCTGAAGTGAGTACAGGAGCAGTACAGTTTGGGCAGATAACGTCAGCAGAAAGGCTGCTAAGAATAGATGCTAATTAGTGTGTTTTGCTTATTTTTCAACATAGCGCCATGCAATCGAAAGGCACGGGTTTTGGATTTCACATTCTGTTCCTCCCTGGTTTCACGAGAGCGGCAAGAGTATTTCTATTTTGAGACTCCTGACCAAAATGAATCCTTTTATATTTGTCCTTATTTAAATTTATTATCCTGTTCCATTAGTGTAAGCAATGTATTGTTTTTGTAGCTATTGGTGGTGTACACAGAGTAAATGTAAACCAAATGAGCTTTGATAGTTGCCTTTGTATTTTGTGTGAAGAACACACAAATATGTGTTTTGTGAGAAACAAAGGCACAGTTTCATCCCACATAGATAGTAATTTTAATCTAGGTGCCTGTTAGGAAGCTGGTCAAGGTTTCTCCTCTTGTTGAGAGTGCAGGGTAGGCAATGCTACCATCATGCAGTTCAAATTACCTGTCATTTGGATTGTCCTTCAGACAGTGTTCCTCCTTCTCCTCCTCCTTTCTCTCCTCTACAGATGGAGCATAGGGCCCCCAAGTTCCTAATTTAGGTGCCTTAGATAAGGGCCTGAATTTAGAGAGCATGAAAGTGAGAAAAAAGTTCTAAATATATTAATGCCTGTTACATTACCAGATTTTGTCTACCTCACCACCCACAGCAACTGTGAGTGTGCCTACACTTCTCTCTGTACCTCACTGTAGTCATGACCCAGTGTTCATTTATTTGAGTGTTTACCAATTCTTCTAAGCTTGGGTAGCCCGATTTAGATTTAATTTTGCAATGACTTCCCTAGATTTAATTTTGCAATGACTTCCCTTTATATTACATGAGTAGTTTTCAGAAGTCTTCCTACGCACGTTTTAAGGGTATGGTGTGCTTTTTCCCCTTGCTGTAATGATCTAAAGATGTACAAACCTCTTAAACCAGTACACCCTTCTCTCCTGAAATTATAAAAAGTAAAATTTGCTAGGGTGGAGGGAACTAACGTTCTCTGACCAAGCAGCTTTGACTGCACGGTTTGTGCTACCAGACTACTGACAACAGAAGGGCTTGATGTGGTTGGCCCAGAAGTCCTGCTAGCCTTTATCTTGGCTTGTAGCCTTGGCTATACTTTAGGGGGACCTTCCTTGCCAGTGTGTGAGATGGTTTTGTAGTAGCCCCTGTTGCAGGGGACACACCTGGTGTTTCAGGCTGGGTAGTGGAGCATGTGACATACTGTTTCCGTTGAAGTTGTCCAACATTAAAAGTTCTTTGCAAACTGGAACCAGCACAGATGGATTGGCCCAGGCTGTGTCTCTGTGCTGTAGCTGGCTCTTTTCTGCAGTGTCCCTGTGCCACAGGCCTTGAGCATTGAAGCAGCAGAGGGGCTGATACTGTGCAGCACTACAGGCAGCACAATAGCCTCTAGGTCTGGTGTATAACATCCCAGCACATGGCTGGCTCTTGTGTCCCAAGTGCATGTATGAGTCTTGTATTCCAGATGTGTGGGAACTAACGTTCTTGGTGAGATCACCACGTGCTTGCTGCCCAGTGTGGTGAATAGGCATTTGCAGCATACTCGAATGGGGTGTGTGTGGGATGCATCCCGTACACGTAGTCACAGTAGGGGCAAGTACAATGTGGAGTTGTACTGGGTTTGTGCTACAGAGAGTAAAAGGAGGAGAGCTCTGAGAAGACAGGAAGATGAACTCTCAGCTGATTTTTTTTTTTCATTTTTTGCCTTTTAGTTTGGTCATTCTTAAAGCTCTTCTTTTTCTATCTCAGGATTGCTTCTTTTCCTACAGAGCCTGTGTGTGTCTGATAAAGCTCAGGAGGTTGCTTTTGTTAGACATAGTGTAGTTATACCTGACTCACCCCTTTATTATTCTTGCTGAGAGAGCACTAAAGAAACAGCCATGAAGATGACACTGGGCCTTGGTCCTAGTTGCACTGCGGCTGGTTGATACAGTCGTGGGAAATTTTGTTTTAAGACGTGCATTTGGTTTTGCTCTCAATTGTACAGTTAGAGTGGTCCTAGTGAGCAGGAATAAGGCCTTTTGAACGTTTGGAACTGAGGGGGCAAGAAGAGAATGACAGATACTATTTTTCATCAGCCTGCTCTTTCTTTCCAAGAAGAAGAAAACAGGAAGTCACTATATGAAAAGATCTGTGCTTTTGCTGGGTTCTGTGTTGTAGTTGTTTTGGTTTTTTAATCTCCTCTTTGATTTTGTGGACAGGTTTTATGTGACAGTGGAGTGTTTGAATATACATGGAAGGAACTTTCTGTTTGGCTGGAACACTTGGATAATACAAAAGAAGACAAAAAGGAAGCAGTGATTCAGTTTTTAGAAAAGGTAATAACTGTTCAAATTAGCTGGATAAACAATGCAAAGAACAGCATTAATGGAAACTAATTATTTTGTTGCTGTTGTTGAGAAACCTGTGAAATATTAGTGAATGAATTCTGAAAAAGCAGAGTTTGTAATTCTTTATACAGAGCTGACATCTTTCTTGTCTTGGGTGGGAGACCAGTGAAATTATTTGGGGGAAAATTAAATTCAGAAAGATAAGTCATTGTTACAGCACTGTTGATAAAAGGGTAGAGTGTTGGGAGAGGTAGTTCTTATCTCCTCTTAATGCGGCAATAATTACCAGACATAAGTAAACTATAGTCTTTCACTAGAAAAGCTGACGTATCCTGTTTACTTTCCAGAATGTTAAATGCCAAGTGTTTCCTCTTCACTGCAGTTTTCTCAGGGACTCAGTCTGTGGCAGCACTTTAGGTGCCAAATGGCAGTGATAGTTTCTTTTTCTATCACAGCCAGTGTCCCATGTACAGCAGTAGCCACAGGCAGATTTCTGCAGAAGTAGATGGAAGTTGTCCTTCTAACTTTTCCAGCTTCCAGCCATGGGCTTTCTTAACAAGATGTGGTTCCTGAAGACTTAATAGCCAGTGCACTTATATTTTTCTTTCAATATTTTTTAACAGATCCTGTTGAAATTGGTGACAAACCCCTATCCCTATACAGATAAAGCAGCAGACCTTGTTCAAGAAGCCAGTATGCTCCAAGTTAATATATTTAAACAAGACTCTGATAACATCAGCATCCCCATCTCTCACATTGATGGTATGTGGTGATTCCCTTAACAACAGAGAATTCAAATACTTCGTGCTACATCTTCTAGCCCTAATATGCATACTGATGACTACTAACTATGAAATTCTTCTTAGGTGAGGACCTACAGGTTTCAGCCCTCCAGTTGTGTTTAGTACCGGAAGTCTAAATTGCAAAGTTACCACTTTTAAATCTCTCTTCAGGCTCCTGCAGCAGCATTTTCTAACTAAAAATCAGAACTGTTAGTTTCTCTCCCCAGAGGCTATTAATACATCCTTTCATCCAGGAGGAAAGGGCTAGGACGACCAGAGAATTTTCTTACTCTCATGTCCACGCTTAGAAGCTCTTGCATTTTGGGACTGGTCACAGCTCTGCGGCAGAGAAACTCAAAATTCCACACCTGTGGACGCTTGGACAGCTTGCTGTGTGCTAGCTGTTCTGCTATAAAAGCCCACATGTAGGATTTTTGCAGTAAATGTAACATAGTTGAGGTAGTTTAACACTCAGAACCAGATGCATCAGTTGCCTTGAGCTGATTATTATGGAGATGGAATGCCAGCCATGAAACCCATGGTCTCTTCTTTGTATGTTAAAGCGATCTCTGACTCTTTCATGTCAAGATTTGTTTCTCTGGCCGTGTAGAGCTAAGAAGCATTTCAAGGACTATTCAGGATGTTCTTTATTGAGGAAGTGGCTGCTTCCTTTATACTATTCCCATACACGTTTCCTGACACTGTTAGCTCTGGTGGTTCTTACCTAATGCCGTCAGGATAGCAGTAGTTGAGGCACTTCCCTTCAGTTACTTCTGTCAGCTAGGCAGCCATGTTAAAAGGCAGAAAGTAAAGTTAGGCACACAGTAAGAGATAGGGATTTTTACAGTTTCATTTGCCTTTACGTTGTGAGGCAAAAGTGTCTTTCATCCTTTTTTCTGCTTTGGGAATTTAGATGCTGCTTTGTGTCTTGGAGTGGGGGATTTCTACCTCGCATTGTTTTCTAGGTAGTCTGTGTCCTATGCTTATGTTTTTCCATCACTAACGACAGATGTCCTGGATATGGTGGATGTCCTGATTGAGGGCAGTGATGGTTTAGATGAAGAAATTGGTTTCACTTTAAATGAAGACATGATTATCCAAACATTTCCGTTCAGTGCCATTGTGCCTGCTGCATTAGAAGCCAGGAATGCACTGTTGCTTCAAACTGAAAATGGAACAGGTACATATTTTTTTGTTTCTGTGTATCATCAGTGCTAGGGAAGTGGAAGTGGGATAATTTTTATCCAGTGAGCTCCTAAAGACATTATCTTTATAAGCAGAAGGAGGTGCGGATCCATGGTGTTACCTGCTCAAGAGAGACATTAAGTGTATGAGGTGTTGCTTTCCATTTTTACTGACCCTAAAGGTTTTTATTTCTGGAACAAGGAAAATAGAGGGAAAGGCAGGCATTCTATAAAATGGCATTTCACTTAGCAAGTTCCTGCAGTGGGAGAACAAACTTGTTGAGGTTAGGAAAACAGAGCTCGCCTTTCCCCTATGAAATTAAGGGAAATGGAGGAGAAGAATAACCATAGCGTATGCAGATCATTAATGGAAATGGTTTCAGTGGCTGTAGTCAACTCTTCCACTGAGACCAGGCAGTAGAGAAGAGAGGATTGGGCTGTTGAATAGAAAATGAAAATGTTCTTTGGACATGAAACTCCAGGGGGGAATGTTGCAAAACTCTTGAATTTTTGCACTTTTCTGAGGAAAGGATTCAGTGAAATGAGGAGTCACAGGGGCAGCAGTTGGCCTCAGAGCAGGATTTGCCAACCCCCTAGCACCTCACTAAATCCTAAGTATATTTGGCTGCTGAGTGGCACCTGTGGTGGGACGGAAAATCCTAGATCTAAGGAGTATCTTCCTTATTTAACCAGTGTGCTTTAACCTGAGCGCTTTTCCCTCTCAGTTCCAATCAGTTCTCATCAGAAGTGGTGCTTGGCTAGAGTCCTTATCAATCAAAATACAGACAAGTGTAGCACAACAGAGTAAAGGCAAAGTTTTGTGGTTGTCTGGAAGGAAACTGACCAAGTTGAGCACGTATCCTAAATTGGATGATAATTTACTTTAACAAGGACTGCTGTGTGGAGTCTGCTCTAAACCTTCTCAGTACCTCAGTGGGTCAGGAACACTTGTCTAGGTTATTAGAAACACATTTAGTCCAATTCAGTACTTCTCTAAATGATGCTATATAGCCTGTTGCCCAGGCTTTAAGGAAAGAGGGTTATCCTAGTGTCTGTGGTTATGCTATTAATTCTATAAACAGTAGTTTCATTTTTTTAATTTACTTTTCCAGGAACACACATCGTAGAGTATCTTGTCTCAGTTTTCACCGATCTCCTGCACTCTCAGAGAGAACCCCTTGCCCTCTGCTTGATGTTCCAGCTCTATGACAAAGATCTACAGTCACTGAAAGTTTCTAAGTATCCTCAGCTCTACAGATTTAACCAGTATTACAAACTCTGGATACCCCAGCAATCTCAGGAACGTGTGGTATGGAATAGCTGAAGCAGCTCAATGCGATGTTGCTATTAAAACCTCAGTGTGTAAAGATTACTTTTCCATCAGAAGGTGCATTTACTTGAAGCTAATCTGCTTCTTGAACACGTTTGGACAAAAATTTACTCAAAGTCTTTATGATTCAGAAGTGAAGCCAGGGCCTCATGGGTGTACTCATGCCCAGACCACAGCTCCTTATCAGGTGCAATATAGAAGAAGGTGTGATATGGCCCAAGGAGCCATTTTACTGCAACTGATGTTCACCCAGGTGTCTGTTGAGAATGCACGGGCTAGCAGCCATAGGCATTGATGTGTTTTTCTGTTGAACTAGCACTGACCATGTGCAGATTCCTTTGACTGGCTGTATGATATCAGGACTGTACACGTGTGCTCCTGGAACTTCATTCCTGATTTCAGCACAGAACTCGTTTCAAAACAAAGGTAGCTGAAGAAACTTTTGATTTGTATTCATCTTGATTTTTTTTCCCTCATGTTATTTTCCATTGTAAACAGTTCAGAAAACAGAAAGAGATGTGCAAAGAATCTACTGTGGCCCTGGATACTGGATTTACTACCTTGCTGAAGGAAGCCTATGAGAAGGAAAGCAACACCTTACTGGAAGACAATATTCAGAAAAAACTGAGAGGCTTTGCTGCGCAGCTCCTGCCTGAACAGCTTTTGTTAGGAGTAAAGCATGTGTTGCTATACCTTAAATCCACAGTGGAGAATTTTGGCAGTGTAAGAGCAATGTTGTGATGATTTGTTGTGGTTTATTTTAATGCAGACAGTAAAAATGTCTTGGTTGTTAAAATTTAGAGATCCAAGTCTGCAGCATTTTACTGAACTTTGTTCTCCCAGAGACCTGTCCTTCCACTTGTTGAAGAACGTTGGATTTATTTTGCATGGCTTAGCTTACTGATCTGTCTGTAGTACAGATGAACTCCAGAATTTAATCCAGTTTCTGGATGTCCATGAGAGGCCTTTCTGGTGAGACTCAACGGCCTATAGAGAAGTCATCTGGGTTACAATCTATGAGTATTTATTTGGCACCCTGAGACTTAGAATCTGGCTTTTACAGAAGTGCATGATTCCTTCCCCCAGAAAAGGTTGTAATGTAGGAAGTTCTATTTAATTTCTGTTCCTGTTTGATAAGTGTCCTTCTGCTCCCATCCTTTTCTCAGCTTCTAAGGTGTCTGTATTTTTACAGGTTAGTAAATCACTTGGTCCTCGCCTTGTTGACCTCTATGTGGATCTGCTGAACATCTTGTTGATGCGGGGAAATCAGATAGAGTTGGAAAATCAGCAGAAACGAGAAGAGCATCAGACTGAATTGGATCTGTTTATGGATGAGGAGTCTCTGATTACAGAGGAGTACTCAAATGACAAGGTAACAAATGCGTAGATAACACAGGCAGAAGCTCACATGTTAGTTTACTTTGATTTGTTCTCTAGGGAAAGAGTTTTGCCTAATTAAAGCAAAATATTTTTACGTGAACAATTTTTGAGCGTGAATGGTGATGGTACTTTCACCAGTCATCAAAACAAGGAATTGACTAAACAGAATCGGAATAGATTTGATTGGAGGAGTCCAACCTTCAACCCAGTACTGCCAGTTCAGCACTAAACCATGTCCCTAAGCACCACATCTGTCTTAAATACCTCCAGAGATTGTGATTTCAACATATGCCTCAGCATGTTGTAGAGAACAATGTATTCTCCCAGCCTCATTTTCTCTGGGATAAACAGCCCCAGTTCCCTGTGCTGATCTTCATAGGGCTGGTGCTCTAGAACTTTCATGAGCTTTGTTGTCCTAAACTTGATGGAGACTAGAAAAGCTAGCAGGGGATGGGCTCTATGAGCACTGTGGCTTGATAATAGTCTTGAAGATTTCTGGGATTTCATTTAGGATTAAAATGTGTCTGTCACATACTCCCTTGAGTAGGATTTTACTGCTTTGTAGAAGCATTACTGTAGCTTTTTCCAGGCCCTCAGAAGGGTAAGGAGGGAAAAGGGTATCGTACACTGTATCTCACTGAGTTGCATTGAGTGGAAACAGTTTGATGCGGAGACATGCTGTTAAGGTCTAGGAGCAGCTTTTGAGCTTGGTTTCTAGCAGTTATGGAACTACTGTCTGGAGATGTATGATAAGCTAGATCATCCACAGTCTTACCCGTGAGCTGGAATATGGTTAAGAGAGGTCCTGACAGATCACTCACTCTTGCAGAAGAAATTCTGTGTA
This sequence comes from Rhinopomastus cyanomelas, assembly GCA_013400115.1. NCBI lineage: Eukaryota > Metazoa > Chordata > Aves > Bucerotiformes > Rhinopomastidae > Rhinopomastus > Rhinopomastus cyanomelas. The sequence goes on along the minus strand of VXBP01008398.1, from coordinate 225,829 downwards.
TAGAAAACCATGTGTTTTGAGGAGTGAATTTTGCTCTCCTTTCATCTCTTCTGTGGATTTCTGGAGACTGTAACAGAATTGTACTGACAAACCCCAGGATACAGAGTTTTCCCCGGAAATGTGCTTAGGCATGTGGAGAATGTTCAGTCAGTTCTGGGCTCCTCAGTTCAAGAGGGATGTGGAGCTTCTGGAGAGAGTTCAGCATAGGGCAACGAAGATGATAAAGGAGGTGGAGCACCTCCCTTACGAGGAGAGGCTGAGGGAGCTGGGTCTCTTTAGCTTGGAGAAGAGGAGACTGAGGGGTGACCTCATTAATGTCTATAAATATTTGAGGGGTGGGTGTCAGGAGGATGGAACTGGGCTGTTTTCGGTGTCATGCAGTGATAGGACGAGGGGTAAGCTGGAACACAGGAGGTTCCACATCAACCTGAGAAGGAACTTCTTCACGGTGAGGGTGGCAGAGCACTGGAACAGGCTGCCCAGGGTGGTTGTGGAGTCTCCCTCACTGGAGATATTCAAGACCCGACTGGGTAAGTTCCTGTGTGACTTGGTGTAGGTGATCCTGCTGTGTCAGGGGGATTGGACTAGATGATCTTTCGAGGTCCCTTCCAATCCATAATGATTCTATGATTCTATGAATGCTCAGTAGAGGTGTGCCTCCACATAATGAGTTTTGGAAGAATGGTATTTTTGTGCTTGTAATGAATTAATGACTCTGACCAGTAATAGACAATTTCAGGTTGAGTAATTAAAATTGACAAGCTCTGTAGAATATGCAGATGAATGATTGTTTCTCACCCTCCTCCAAACTGTGATTACCCATGCAGTCATATTGTTGCTACCATTCGTTACAGACACTAGAAGAGTCACTCATGCTGATTTTCAGACATCCTACGCTGGAGAGTTGGTTCCTGGCTTTAGAACAACATTCTCTTCCTCAGCACAGTTTAAACCCTGTCACTGTGAAGCTCCTGTCAGCTCACCTCAATGCTGGTGTGCTCCAGCTATTGAAAATGGGTGCCCCGATACTGCAGCACATGAATTGCAAACATCTGTTATTGAAGTATTTTGAAGCTGTCACGAAAAGTGTCTTGGAAGAGCTACAGGTAGTGGGGAAGGACAAAAGCCAGGTCTCTCCCAAGAAGTCTCACCAGCTGGAGGCTCTGGAGGAGTTGCACACATACATGGCTGCAGCTCAGCTGAAGGAGATCACTTTAACCATGCTGCAACTTCCTGAGACGAGCTTGACTGCTCAGAAATCAGAAAAATCCCCTAAAAAAGGGAAACAGTTAAGCTTTTATGGACAGATTTTGGTGCAGCTCCTCACAGAGAGCTTCCAGAGGCAGCCCCAACAAGGAGAATTACTGCTGTCCACAGAGCACGTTAAAGCTTTGGGGATATTGATGTCAGCATCAGTCAGCAAAGATTTGGAGAAAGTTTTCCTTCAGACTCTCCAAAGTGAGCCAGTCCTTGCACATGCTGTTAGTGCCGAGGTGCACATTCACTGCCTTAACCGGAAGTCAAAAACTTCTCTTGCCATTGTGGCCATACTGATAGAACACTGTAGGACACATCTGCTGCAATTTGAGCTGTGGTGCCTGAGCAATGGCACCAGAAAGTACCTCAGGAAAAACATGGAGCGCTTTCTTCCACTCATTAATGTGTACTTGCAATACAGAGACCAGTATGATTTCACTCGACCTTCTGCAGGTAAAGCCACAACTGTTGCCCAGTTTTTCTCCTTTGAAGCCCTTATTTAATACGTAGTACATGTGAAAATCTGTCTTTGTGTGCATTTTGGTTTAGTATAGGAGATAAAAAATTTTTTTCGGGTATAGATAGAACACTGTCTAGTGAGTGGAACACCATAGCGATATGGTTTTGCAAAACATAAGCTTTCACTTCCAGCAGTTTAAGAGTCCACAACTTCTACAATACATAGCTTCCTCAAACTAATGCCTTCCTAAGCTGGCAGTCCTAGACTTTCCAAACCTGCCACAACATTAAATTGACAAGACTGGTTAATTTTCTACCATCAAAACAAGGAGTTAGGATTCAGCTCAACAGAACAGGATCACTTTGATTTGATTTTTCTTAATTGCATAGAAATGTGAATAGCAACAGAAACAGGCTGACTGTAGCTGTTGGTGGAGAAGGCTAGCTCTTATCTAGGACAAATTCAAGCAGTAAAAACACCTTGTCAGTACACAGGGAAGTAAATGAGGGTTAAAGAACTTGGCCTTTCTCTATAGTATCTAATGCACACTAGTGGTTTTGTGCTTGAATGCTGGAAGCAGAGACTGCTGTCTGACTTGATTTGTAAGATATCTGTTGATGTGAGGGAAGATTTTCTTTGAACTGTGGTCAGGGAAGTGGTCAAGTTTCATCCTTCCTGAGATACAAGGATAAAGCTTCTTAACAGGAAATTGTCCTCATTTTGAAGGTCTGCCCATGTGTAATCATTTCAGCTGTGTAGCAAGTGGCTGGTACATGTGCTAAATACTTCCTAATGGTGCTGCAGAGCAATGCAGAGTGCACTTCTCTATCAGATTAGCAGCCACCATAGTATACTAATTGCCTAAAAACTAAGTAATCTAGGCTTTGATGAGAGTAGTGATTTGGGATTTTTGCAATTGTAAGTTTCTTAAGCAACAACACACTTAGATGGTGGAACCTGTGCCCTCTGCTCTCTCCCAACAGTTGTCTCTGCTGTTACACTTGTGTTGAGAAAAGCTTTCTGGAAAGAGCTCTGTGGTGCATTTCAGGATACAGAGGCATCACATGAGACCACTGTGAAACTGCAAGTTCTTTCGAAGTTGTTGCCATCTTCAGAAAGCAGAGATCTGTGGAATCTTATTGACCAGCTTCCTGTTGCTCTTGACAATGCTGAAAATAAGGAGAGGTAGGCAAATCCAGTTACCCTGTTTAAGAGTGTCCTATAAAGTATCGTGATCTAGCATTCTCTCCTCAGAGAACCAGTCGTATGCTTTGGCAGCAGCACACAGAATCCTAGAATGGGTTGAGTTGGGAGGTCATTTCTCAGTCCATACTTGAACATACACAGAAAGCAGTTACAACACTGAAAAATAAATACCTTTCTGCAGTTGGACAGTGGCAGATGCCATATCTAGAGTGCTTGAAAACTCTGAAGAGCTATCTTCCTGGAAGAGACGCCTGTTGTCAGCCTGCATGAAGAGGTTAGTTGTCATGTACAACAGCAGCAAGGATGAAAGCAAGCAAGAAGTGGAGAGGCCCATGCTGCTGAGACTAGAAGAATTATTGGTGAGATTTATTTAATCCTCATTGCCAGAATGTGACTGTGTGCATATGTTTTGCTCTTGTGTCTTGGGTAAATGCAGATTGGACTTCTATTATCTGTTTTGTAGATTATGGAGTCTGTGGGCTTTTAATAGCTTTTGTGGAGTTAACGTAGCCCTGATAACTCTTTATAAGAAACTCTTTGAGATAATTAAATTGTTCTCGATTATCTGATGACTGTTACCTCAAACTCCGGATTTCAAAGGGGTTCAGAGTTAAAAATTAGTGGTTGCAAAATGATGTTTTTATTTTTGAAAAAAGGGGTGGAGACACTTCTGATAAGATCCACCTGCCATTTCCTCTAAAGTCTGTGGCAGAGATACAGTTGCTCATACATAGGAATCCAGACTTGGATCGTTCCCTTTATACTACTGGAAGGTTATTTTGTAGTACGGTAGCCAGATCTGTAACAATTAAGGTCTCTGGAGACAGCAAATGCCTTTGACTTCTTGCTGTTTTCTGCTGAGAGACTCTTTTAGGATGTGACTGATTATGCAGGATGAGTCTTGCAGGACGTGAAGGGCCACCTCATAGTTAGTCCTAATGGTTTTGTCTAATGAGGTTAGCAACTACTGATACTAGGACTGCTGGCATGTGCAGCTGACAGTCTTTTTAAATCTGATTGTTACGTGTGTTTTAGCATTTCAGAGAAGATTGCTTTTTGCAAATAACAAGTACACCAGCCACCTCTACTAGTCATGTGCAAAGGCTGTTTTGCTTAAGCACGTTGTAGATACACAAAAACCTAGTACCTGAGTGTCATGCTTTGATTTGCCAACTTCAGCACTGTGGGAAGAGTTTCCAGATTCTGGGTTTTTTGAAGCCTACAGACTAGTTTGCACTTTAATTGTCCATATACCCCCTTGCTCCCAAGACCAACAAAACACAGCTTGCAGCTTCATTTCTGACATAGGATTTTTGTATTAAAGAGCTGTCTTCCCTTTGATCATCCCATCTGAGTGTTTGGCATGCATGTCGTTAGTGTGTTTGTTGAATCAAAACTGCTGATATTGATCTGTACAAGCTCCTTTTGCTAAATGTAAGCATCTGCTTTTACCTACTACATGCACAGTGTTTGGTTGAAGAAGTGGACCCAGAGGACTGGTACAGCCTTGTGAAAGCAGGTCTCAAGTAAGTAATTTTGAGATGCACCAAATGTGCTGTAAGAGGTACAGTTCTGATTACTTGGCCTTGACCTGCATTATACTGGAAACATCCTGTCTCCATTAAATTCGTTCAGATTTGATGATGGTCCTTCTTTCTCAGGATGTACTTCATGTCACATCAGCCAGCTTCATTGGAGCCTGAACCTGTACAACTGCAGGCAGATATGGATTTTGCACTCTAGTTAGCATAACTGACATAGCTGACGGGATCTCTAGACTAGCTCCTTTTAAACTGGCATAAGGAATGAGTTATATGCTCATATAACTTCTTTTTATTTGAGATATTTCTTAAATAGAATTTGTATGAAAACCACTTAGATCTTTCACCTCTAAGTATGAATAATTTCAATACATAAAAACCAGCATAGGATAGTCTTGGTTTCTGTGGAGGTAGAAGTTGCTGACTGAAGGGTTTGTAGGCAAAATTCTAATCCTTTATTAAAATCAGTGCAGCTACAAGTGTGACTATGTCTTGAGTCTCCTTTACTGTTTATAATTAGATACCACTATAGCTACAAATAATTAAAACAGCTCATGGAAAGAGATTCATGTGTTTATTTTTGTAATTTCATTTGGTTTTACTAAGTTTTTCTTTGTGAAGTTCTCATTTTTTAAACAGACTTTATTTCAGGCGGGTTTCCTTGAGTTTGGTGTTGATCTGACTTGTCTGTGATCTTTGCTTCTAAAGGTATCGCTACAGAGATGAAGCGTTTTTGAGAGTCCTGAACATTGCTATTCAGTTGCTATACAAGAAAGAATCCTCACTTAGTCAGAGCTTAGTCAAACTCTGCAAGCTTCATATGATGGTTATTCAGCACTCTCTATTTTTGTCATCCATCCTGAGGTCAAGAGAAGAAGATGGCACAAACATCCAGACAAGAGGTATTCTTTTATCATCTTCTTCCCTTTAACAATATTTAGTAATCTCATCTTTCTCACATTATATTCTGTCCATCCAGTAACGTATCTACCTACACACACTTGCAGAATTGTTTAACTCCAGAGTATTAGTTTGAAATTCTACCTCTTTTTGAATTCACATGTTGTATTCACTCTAGCACTGCTGATTGTAAACATGTAAGTTTCTAAAACTGCTGAAAAGGTGGGTTTTTTTGGGGACAGTGTTTGATTGGGTTTGTAGTTTTTGTGTTTGGAGTGTTTGGCTTTTTTTAACCCTATTGGAATCTTCAGTGAATTGTTTTCTGTGAGGCTGTTAAGATTGCTAAAGTGCACATGGGTTCCACTAGAAGTGCGTGTGATTTTTAAACCTATTTTAAAATGGGTGGATAAAAAGATTTTAAGTTGTTTTTTCAAGTTGTATCAAAAATGTTAATCAATTTCTATTTGATATTTGCAACCTTCCATGAAGAATATCCTACTGCGAGTAATGCACGTTGGGTGCTAGCTCTTGTGTAGGATTGGTTTTGTGTCTTTGTATTTACCAACCAAAATACTGCCTGACCTTCAGACAGTCGTCTAATCTACATACACCTCAGCTTTTTCCCACTGCACGGGGCTTTGAGGTTCAGTGATTGAAGGAGCTGTATCAGAAAAGGGGGAGGAAATGTTCAGGGCAGAATTTGTTGATAATGACTATTGTGTACATTGATGAGAAATGCATTAATTTTAAATCACCTGAAAAGGGCAAAAGGTCTGTAAAAGCACAAGGAAAGTGAAATTAATAGTAAGTAATAGAGCTTGCTGCTAACTTAACTTACCTACGTTCTGCCTTTTGAACGTATGTCTGTGGATGGATTCTTTTGAGGCTAACTTCAGTAATTCACAAGTTTGATGTCAAGGGCACATTTATTCAGACTGTTGTCTTTTTGATCTCTCTTGTTTAGGCATGCTTTCTGCTCCTGTAAGTGCTAGGGGGAAAAACACTGTGCCGTTTCAGGTGCAGGTGCGAGGAGTAAAGAAGTCTGGATTCACATCTTGAATCTGCCACAGATACCTTATTTGCCTTTGAGCTAACTATGAAATTAAGGTAGATTCTCTTTATATGCCCCAGGACAGAGTTCCTGTAGCTTGCAAACAGACAGCTTTCTGCAGGGATAAGCCCTGTTAAAGTGTACAGCATAGAAACATTTTGATATCTTAGTGCAGCTAGGTGTGAACTTACAAATTCTTGCTGACTTCTCGACTAGCTCAGGGAGGTTGCTGGATTGCCTGCCTTTATGCTGCAACTCGTGAGCTGATGTCAGATGTAGTCCTGTGAGAGGAGGGAGCTGTGATATGGTATAGTAATTCTTTTTAAGTTGAGAGCAAACATGTCTGCATTGAAGGTTTCTGTAAGACAGTAGTATACAGCATGGTCGACCTCAAAACATGTTCTGTAGTGGTACAGGGTCCTTGTCTGGATCCCCAGACACCCCACGTGTGTTAACACTAACGTCATGGGTTAGAGACCCCAATTTTTAACCAGTGACTTTTATCTAAAGTGTCAGACACAAAGGGAGGGTTTAACAAAACCACTTAGGACTCTGCAGGCAGTGAAACAACTTACTGAAACTGTGGAAGAAAGGCACCAAGACATTTGGTATTCCCTCAGCCACATACATCAGAAAAAGACCTAGACAAGGCTTAGACACAGACATACAGAGTTTCATCACAATGTTCCTACACTGAACTTGAATAAAATATCCAGGACGTCTTCATTGTAGACAGTTCCCGCTTCTCTTTGAAATCACAGCAGTTGTGCAATTTCAGTCTCAATCCTGATAAATGTTCAAAGTTCAGAATTCGCACAGTCTCTCCAGTTGAACAGAGATAAATTAATAGACCTTGATGGTTCCTCTCGCGTGTCTTTGGAAGTGATAACTTTCTCTTGGTGGCAGCAGTGTAGTTCCGAACAAACACCAAGATGGAGAAGATGAAGAAGAAGCAAAGGAGAAGGCAGAAGTTGCCAAGGGGGGCAGTGAGGGACAGACACTTTTCATCTTTTTGAACCCAAACTTCAAACTTTTCTGCAGATAATACATGAACTTAGAGACTCTGCTCAACTTTTAAGGCATAACACCACACACCAATTTGTGTGTACAGCTTGAAAATACTGGTTTAGCTTCTTAAAGAAAAAAGTTGTTCCACCTGAATTACATGCATTGTATCATCTTGTAGTGTAGTCTGGGAAATGTGTTTTTATATTTACAGAGAGAGATCTTGATCCAAAGTGTGCAGTACTGTGTGCATTTATTTAGGGAAGGTATACGTGTGTTGGGGTATTTATATGCGCACTAAGTGAGGGAGTGACAAAGCTAAAGCTGTGTGCTTCTTTCAGAGGCGTTGGTGGATATACTGCTGACAATTGTGAAACTCAACCCTTCTCTCTGTGAGAGCAGTCACCTTGCTGTGCTGCTGGGTGCCTACGGGGCTACGCTGAGCACTGTAGGTAAGTGTGTTGGCCTGGGAAAGGTACTTCCTACTAGATCTGATTTTCATCTTCATAGCTGGCTGACTTTGGGTTTCTTCTTTAGATCAGAAGATACTGCTGCTGCTTCAGTTACATGAGAAGAATAATCAAAGTCTCATAAAGTCCAGGTAAGCTGAGCACCCTCCTTTGTTTGAGTAACTGCATGCAAATAAGCAGGCTAACAGTTGACATTCTTCCAGGGTCTTACTTTTAACTGAGGTAAACAGTCAGCAAGGTCAAACCTAGCGGTGAACGCTGTGTTTGGAAACATTTCTCCTACGTATTCTCTATAATTATCATGAGTTGCCCAAACTTTTGGATGGCTGTGGGTTGGGTGAGGAACTGTCTTATTTCAGTAGCCCTTCACTTTCTATGGTTACAAAGAACCAGTTGTAGAGATTTAATCATAGATAAAGGCTTGGGTTACTAGAGTAGGATTCTTTCCTTGTTCTTTGGGATACAGGGTTCAGCGCAGCCCTTGCCCTTACTTGTGATGCTGCCGCTGTATGCATGATACTTGACCGTAATACATCTACGTACCGTGTACATACAATACCTTGCAATACATCTACACCCCTCATAAGAGAGAACCATGTATCATATAAAATGATCAGTGACTCTGTGCCCAAGGAGTCCCCAGGAAAGTCAGTTGCTAACAGTTCTCATATACACTGATGATTTTGGTCGGCCTTGCTCAAATACATTTTCCTGTCTTTGAGGGGGATGGGCAAAAATATTAACAGTAGTGCAAGAGTACTGACTTGGGTAGTTAGATAACTTCTGAACTCTGAATTTAGAAGCTCTCATAGCTTTGACAATCTAGGTAATCCTTGCATAAATCTTTACTGAAAGTGTTTGCAAGTTGGAGGATTTTATGTGAGGAGGAGACTGATTTCAGAGGTAGTTAGGTTAGAAAAGTTTTGAGACCTTTTTAAAGGAGTAACAGTTTCATACTGTTGGTATGAAATCTTGGTAGCCAGATGGTTGGGCTTGATCGCAGCACTGAAGAGTTGGAATGAATGTAGAGAACATGCAGGAAAAGTTGCTGTATATGGAACACAGCAGAGCCCAACTTATGTTAGAAATGGGAGCTTTCAGGTTCTAGGTGATAAGAAACCTAACATCACCCCTCTGGCTGTCTCACTGACAGATTGGCAGTACCTGTGTAATAAATCACAATATCAATAGCAGTTAATCACAGTGACAAAGTCTGAAGGAGCAGCTCAGAGGAGGAAAGTAAGCATTTATGTTTTACTGAACTGCTATGATGTGGGTTTGAACCCTTGGCTGACCTGGTCTTGCTCACTGACTCTTCATGCAGCAGCCATCATACTTACCTGCATTTGTAGCTTAAATAGAAGAAGCATGTTTTTTTCTGAGAAGACAAGTTCAGAATTGGATTAACAGGGCAAGAAGTAGTTAATGAGACACCCTTGGACTGAATTTGAAAAGCTTTTGGATGGATGAAAAAGGTGTTGCCAGGGAGACCAGTTCTAGTTCCAGGTTCCCACAGGATAATAAGTACAAGTGTGGGGAATATTTAAATAACAATCTATATCCCCTGTAATTACTTTTCACTCAGTGCTCACAGTCTTTGACTAATGTCTTTATTTTTAACATTTAAGAAATCTGCTATGGGGTCCAGCTGCTGTGGAGCATCACAAGACTTGTAAGAGTCTAGGCAAGTCACTATGGCAGCAACCAAGCATGGAGGAGATTTTGTGTTTGCTAGATCGAGAAAAGATGATGAAGACAATCCTGTCTTTCCCTCAGCACCGCCGTCTTCTGCCATCACAGGTGCTTTGATTCTGACTGCTGAATTGTCCTTCTTTTGATGCAGAAAAAGAGCCTTTCACTTTAGTAATTTCTTTCTAGCATTAGTATAATACAGTGCAATTTGTTTACACCAAGAGAGTGATTTAAGACAATAGGAGGGCTGCAATTAATTATTTAGGAGCATTTTTCTAGTGCATGCACAGTGGGCCACATCTTACTGGCAGGTGTGATTGTGCAGTGTTGCCATATATAACTGAGACCAGAATTTAATGTCTAAACAGTTGGTAAATTTGGCTATCCAAGGATCCACTGACAGTGGGCTTTTCTGTTTCTTTGATAACAGGCTTCTGTATTTGTTTGTGCTAGTCAGGGGATATTTTTGGAACCCTGATAGTGAAAGCCAGATTTAAACATAAGTGTATCTCACCTTGTGCTGCATTACGTTTTGCAGGGTTGAATATCAACCCTTTTAAAATGGGATGAGGTGCCTGTGGATGTTTGACACCATACACTGTTTTCAGACTGATGTTCCTTGCATATACTGGTTTGGATTTGTTTTCAGGAGTTACAGGAATCACTGTATAGAGATGAAAGTGTCAAGAGTCTTGAGGACTTCTATGATCCTTGTTTTCTACTTCAGCTCTTTAGTGAACTGACAAGACCCGGTAAGGTGACTATTTCTCTTTGGTGTTTACTGTCATTTTACTCTGCAGAGGCTGCATGGGTCATACTTCTGTTTTTCTCAACTTAAGAGCTGATACTACAAATAAATTTGTGCTTGGCTACTTTGAAGTAGAGCAGCATAGCAGAAGATGGACATTCCTCCAAAGCTGCTCTAGTCCAAATGGCTGGGTTCTCCCTCATAGCTATTATAAATGTGGTAGGTAATCCAGATGGAGGGACTGATCTGCTTAACTGCTCTGTTTCAGGAGAGGTCCTTAAGCTGGAAACAGAGTGAAAGAGAGGAAAAACAGAAATCTTCATCTACTGTCTATGGAGTTGCATTTTGTGAATCACAAAAGCCAGCACAATGTGATTATAAAATAGTATAAAGTATCAGTAGAGAATATTTTCCACTGCAAGGTTGTATTTTTTTCTGGTGAATGTGTAGATCTGTTTTACATCAGACTTGGTGTCACAGCAGTATGATGAGCTAAACAGATATGGGAGGGATGGTATCTTTATGCTACATGTAGTGGCCCACTGGCAGTTGATAGAACTGCTCAGACCTGGAGCTGCTTTGTAGCTGGGTTTCTGGGCGCAGTAATTGTCCCCCTTCAGCCATGCTCTCAGTGGGAGTTGTGCAGAGGTAGGGTGGGTTGGAGGAAGTGCACTGCAAGGTTGGAATTCTCAGAGTGTGAACCAGAGGCCAGCATTGCTGGGGAAGGGTGGAGTTGTTTCATGACCAGAATGAACCTCCGCAGGGGAACTGATTTCTGTGTGGGACACAGTGTGTGGGAGAATTGTTTTCTGTGTGGGACACACTGGCCTGTTACAGCCTGTGGTTACAATACAGGGAAGTTTCAGTCAGAGAGGCACAGGGCCATTGTATGTCATGAATCATTAGGGATTGGAAGGATGAATAGGCCTGTGCTTGGAGTTGTTGGCAAGTTTGATGAGATGCACATGTAGCAGTTGGGAAAAGCACTGTCATCATCACCCACCAACTGGAGGCCACCACCTTAACTGGCAAGGGGGGCTGTGGTGGCTGTTGATCAGCCTCAACAGCAGTACAGCCAACAGGCCAACAGCTTGTGCAGGCAGCAGTGAGGTTAGTTGAGGGAGTGCTTGCATGTTGAGTTATTGCAGATGTAGAGCTGTGGAGGCAGTAGCTATGCCAACAGACAGGGAAAATGGTTCTCTTAACTGGTCCACTCTGAGAGAGAGTCTGTGTCCTAAGAGAGGCATTTTTAAAGGGCCCAAGTGATTTATGAGTTAGGTATCATAGTGCTCCTAAACTATGCCAGCTATCTTGGAATTCCCAATTCCTCTTTATTTATTTGCTCTTTGTACTGGCTGCACAGTGCCCTGTGCTCAGCTGTTATATAACTGCTGAATTTACAAACACAGACTTACTGCACAGTGTTTAATGCTCCCGGAGTAAAAAAACAAGTCTGGAGTTGGGCAGATAGCAAGTACCATCTAACTTTAGCTCAGATAAGCATCTCGTGGAAAGCTTTCTCATTATGGTTCTCAAGGTACTTCAGACAAGCTGTATGTCAGACATAGAGTAAACTTCTTTTTAATAATAGCTTGCTATTTTATGTTAGTTGTTGAATGCACTGTCCAAGGTCAGCTGGAGGGAAGATATTTCCACTGCATGTTTACAGTGAAAAGAAAGTTTTCCAAATAAATCTTTCTGTGCCCAGCATGAACTTTGTTGCTGCAGCGAGGACCTTGGGTTTGCTGTGCGGTACCACCTCATAAATTTTCCATTTTGTCTGTCTTAATTGATGTGCACGAGTAGTTCTCAAGAACTGCAGCCTGAAGAAGAGGCAAGTGGTGGCTTTCTGTTAAAAGTCATGCAGCACATGTTTGATCCTGTACCAAAGAGGAGGAGTTGTATAGGCTGGGGCTACATGTGACATGCCCTTAAGTGATGGAGAATCTTCTGCGTGATGTCAAGTTTTGACAATCTTTTCACGTTGACTTGGGATCTAGCAGAAAGCAGCTGCTTCCCAGTGCTTGTCTTGCCCCCTTGCTCCTTGCCTGAAGAGTGGGAGGTGCAGAGTTGCTTTGCCACAGGCAGAAGGTAGCAAAAGGCAGAGATTAGGTGTCTATCTGGGCTCTGTTTCTCCAGTGGCATTTCTGCTACTTCTCTCACCATTTTTGCTTTGGCAGTCAGGTGGTGGCCTTGCTGATTGCCTGGAAATAGTGTGGGGTAGAATTATACCTGTACGAGCTCTGATGATGTGAGAAGTCTCCCATGCTAACAAATGGGGGATCTCTGCTTGCTAGGAGAATGGTATTATGGCAGTTAAGCTTGGTGTGCTTTGGTGGGGAGTGGTGCAGAGAAGTGTGCACTGTTTGCTAGGTTTGCAATGACCACTCACGAAAAGATTATTGCAATTCAGCTCTGCATTTGTGTTGGTTGCATAACAGTGGGCTGGCTGGGAGGTGGTCTTGAGGGGTGGACACCCTGCCACTGCCTCCCCATGACCAGCAAGTTGGGTACGAAACCGCTAGGCACAAAATTGAAATAGGAGCATTGGCAGTTGAGGAAAAGGTGAAAGAAATACCCCAGCTGCTGGTGTAAGGACATAAGTAATCTGGGATTTTTACTACTTTTTTTGTTAAATAGTTTTACGTGGGTGGTGTTGGGGGAGGAAATCCGTGGCCCAAATATAGGTACTTGTCAGTAAGACTACAGCCTCTTGTTAAACAGGAATATTTGCTTCTCAGAAATTTCCTCTTGACCTTCAGTGTGAATTACAAGAAAATACGTGAATATTGTTGCTAAACTCAGAAATACAGTGTATTGGCACTTCAGCTGACAAAAAGAAAACTGTGATGTGGCTGTACTCCCATTACTGGTGAATGGAATACGTATAGGAGAGAGCATGTTTTGGAGATTTTGCATCGAGTCGTTTCTAGCCATCAGTGGGTGGAGATGACAAAAGCTCTTCAAAACATGTAGTCCTTAAATGAGAAACTCTAAGTCTTGATGGCAGAATGGTGTGGAAAATGAACGTTAGATTCAAAAAGGTGTTTTCTGTTTGGCTGGTTGCTGCTCACTGCTGGATTTTATTTCTCCCAGAAGGGTAGAGAATACAGTTTAGTACTTTTCTTGGAAAAGATTCTACCAGCAGAATCGCCTCTGCCTGTGTGGTAACAACTGGTGTGGCTCATGACTTATTTGCGTATTGCTCTCCTGTCTGCTCTAATACTGAAGCTGTTTAGTGCAGATAGCCTTTGCCTTGGCTGTACTGAGCCTTCTTTTGGGCATAGACCTACCAAATGCCTAGAAGATGTTTTGAGAGTTTTTCCCTCTTTTGCCTCTTCATACTTCACTTTCCTGAAACAGTGAGCTATGTGATATCTTTACAGAATTTACTCCTAACTTTGCATGGTCTGGTAGGCAGAATCGTTTCTGCTTCACATGTAGTAAATGAGACTAACTACATTAATTTTGGCTCAGGTAAAGTTTGTCTGTGCAGAGCAACTGGCAGAATCTTCTTCTTAGCTGAAGAAGCCCTCCATGCAGCCAACTAATTGCTTGCAGGGATAGATCTAGGGTTTATGAATAGAAGTTTTGTTAAGGCTGTAGTGCTGTTGTTTACTCTGACATGTCAGTACAATGCACTGGCTGATTTAATTTTGTTTGTTTCCCCTCTCTCTCCACTCAGAATACGTAGTGACATGTCACAAGTTCGTTGAAGTTAATGCCTTGGGTCTGACGGTGGCTGCCCTTAGCAGCTATGACTCCAACATGAGAGCAGCTGCATACTTTGTTCTGACTTCCTTTCGTTCTCATCTGGAAGGAGCTCGCTTTCGAGAGAAGGGCCAGGTAAGACCCAAGATAGTCATAGAAACATTTAGGTTGGAAAAGACCTTCAAATGTTAGTTTCACAAATCAGACATTTTATGTCCCAGATGCTTATGGAAGAGTCATCCACCTACATGTAGTGAGACAGCTAGAAGAAGTTATTTATCCTGTGTTCCATCATTTCTCTATTGCTTTTTATTGTTTCTTCCTGTTCTAATCAATGGACAGAAAAAGGGAGGAAAATGAGATTAGAAATTCTTAGGAGTTTTATTTGTAGGCATGGAAATCCCGATGCGATTGGTATTTGATTTATGGCCCATGAAAAATCCTTAAAGCTTATTTACGTATTTGGACTCCTGTTGTTTTGGGTTTTGGTTCAAGCTTTTCTACCCTGGGCTCTTGTGCTGCAGTTGCTGTATCTCTTGGATACTGTACAAAATGGAGTCACACAGCCAAACTTCAGATTTACCTTCTCGTTGACCCTCTACATTGCTCGTGTCGCACAGCAAATTCTGAAGCCAGGTACTGTAGCCCTACTGTGAATGCTGAACTCCTGGGGTGAGTCACTGTGCATGGGGTAATGTGCTTGACTGGAAGATGAGATAGCTATGGCACTGGTAGGAGCTATGCAGTTTGCTTTCCCGTGTGCCAAAGAAAAGCTTTCAGTGCTTACGTATTGACTGCTTGAGTGGAGGAGTGGAAAATGCCATTCTGTGTGCAAACCCAGTCTGATCTGTCAGGGACAAAGCCACTACCTCCTAATTTTGGGGTTAGGGTGGGTGCAGGACTAGGTGGGCGAAACAGTGCTTGTGGGTCCTGTTCAGCTGAACACAGTAGGTTGGCCTACCTGTCCTTTTGTCCTTAGACACTGAATCAACACAAGTCACTGTTGCAAAGGAGTAGTTCAGTTTGGAATGGACCGCGTCGTCTGATGGCAACTCAATTGGACTGTTATGATTCCCAACTGTGATGTCATATTTAGACTGTGATGTCATAAGTCCCAACTGTAATGTCATCTACTATGACATTATAGTGATATCATAGTTTGTGATATCATAGTTCTGGATTATGATGACATAAGTCCCGCCTGTGATGTCATTTGACTGTGACATTGTAAGTACTGATTGTGCTGGCATCTCACTGTGACATCATCCTTCTGGACTGTGATGTCATCTGACTGCAACTCAATTGGACTGTTATAATTCCCAGTTGTGATGTCCTAAGTTCCAACTCTGATCTCGTCTGACTCTGAAATACTAGATTCCCTTTCGCCAAAGCAGAGCCAGCTATGAGCTTTATTCTAGAAAACCTCCAGACTTCTAAACTGATGCTGGAAAGCATCCAGGGATGGAGGTTGTGTAGTCCCTCTGGGCAGTTTGTTCTGCTGTTCATGGGGAATGTTGGTTAAAAATTATGATCATCTGCTGTCATCTGTGAGGCCTGAAACATGGAGAGATCTGCCTTTTGCTTTGCTGCAGAGTGCTGCTTTGCCAGTGAAAAAACATAGGATGTGCTAGGCTGAGAGCCATGCCGAATGTTTATCTTCTCATGTGTTTTGAGCTTTCTGTGTTGAGGAAGGGTTGGCCAACAGCACAATCAGCATTAGAGCATGAGGCCTCCTCACTGTAGCTACTGTAGTGTTCTGCTAGCCAGCTGAAACACTGGCAAATAAGATGCCATTTACTTTTCTGTGTGGTTGTGTATTTGTTGTCCTGCTCCACAGTAATCGTTGCTTCTCTCCACAGAGGAGCATATGTATCTAAGAGTAAACAGATTCCTTCTATCACACCAGTATTTGGACCTGAGGAAGGTGCCAGGGTTTTTCCAGCTGTTCTACAGTTTTGATTTTGAGGTAATGTAAGAATCCCATCTTTAGGTACCCACTCACCCTTCAGAAAACAATAACAAAAAGCCATACAAATGTAATGGAGTCTTATTCTGCCACAAGTTCTAATTAAAGGCATCTTTGTACTGTTTTATGTTGGACTTAGAAGTATCCTTTCTGTGTTTCTTTGCTGGTTCCTTGATAGTAACACATAATGAAATAATGAGCAGTGTTGTGTGCACTCTGCAAGCACAACAAGCACAGCGTTCTGCCCTAGCTAGCTCACCTTCATATCTGAGTTTAGATTATTAAATGTTTTGTGTTCAACTGAGCCATTTCAGCAACAGCAGCTTTTAAATTTGTATTATTGGTGAATATTTGGGCTGCAGGGTAACCATTCCTGGTGGCTGTTACTGGTTAAATTTGATAGTGATGAAAACTGAGAAGTCCAGAGAAAGCTATTAAGTGCTGTGCTGGCATTCCCAGGGAGCCAGGCTGGCTTATGAGCAGGCATTAGTTGGAAATGTCTGATGATGGTGGTATTTTTCCTGTGGCTTCTAGCATAAAACAGAACGTGAGTGGATTCTCAGATTTCTTGGAGAAGGGCTGCGTGATAAACATTGCTACGAGCTGTATGACTACCAGAGGATTTTCCAGGTCATTCTTTCTTTTTTCAGCAGTCCTCTATGTGATGAGGGCTCTCAGGTAAGCATTTAAAATCAAACAAAACCCAATTCCCCACCTCAAAAAAAAAAACCAACCCAAATACCCAAACAAACAAAAATTCAGTCCACAAAGTTTACGTGGTTTGGAGATCTTAAGAGAAATACAGCATAGAAATGAGCAGTAGACTCTTCCCTTGCCCACTTGAGAATCTGTTCCTTTTTGATTTTGTGTATGTGTGGAGGGGGAAATAATTGCTTGTGTCTAAATTAAAGTTACATCTTTGTCCCCTGAAATTGGAACAGGTCTCTGCTGTCATGTAACCTCTCTCACTTCCATCAGCTTGTGATCTGGCTTTAGTTACATTTCTGCTGCTTTGTGGAGAAGACTGCAGATAGCACAGTTTTGCTAAAGGACCCGTTAGGTCTCCTAGACCAAGTCCAGGCAGGTTTTAAACGTCTCCAGAGAAGGATACTCCACAAACCCCTTGGGCAGCCCCCTCCAGCACCCCATCACCCTCACTGGGAATAAGTTAAAGAATCACAGAATCAGTCAGCTTGCTAAACCGCTCTCCATAATTTACCAGAAGTTGAGGATCACAGGGGAGGTCCTGGATGACTGGAAGTTGGCAAATGTGACTCCCATACACAAGAAAGGTCAGAAGGATGATCCAGGAAACTACAGACCTGTTAGCCTCACCTCAGTTCCAGGCAAAGTTATGGAACAGCTAGTGCTGAGTGCTATCATGCAACATCTGCGTGATGGCCAAGAGATTAAGCCCAGTCAACATGGATTTAGGAGGGGTAGGTCTTGCTTGACCAACCTGATCTCCTTTTATGATCAAGTAACTCGACTGGTTGGTGAGAAGAAGGCTGTGGATGTGGTGTACCTGGATTTTATTAAAGATTTGACACAGTCTCCCATGAGATACTGCTGGCGAAGATGGCAGCAAGGGGCTTTGACAGGAATATTCTGTGCTGGGTCAGGAACTGGTTGGATGGACAAGCCCAAAGAGTGGTAGTAAATGGTGTCGCATCTAGTTGGCGACTGGTTACTAGTGGTGTCCCCCAAGGGTCGGTGTTGGGTCCGGTCCTGTTCAACATATTCATTGATGATGGGATGGAGTCCATCATGAGCAAATTTGCAGATGACACCAAGCTCGGAGCTTGTGTTGATCTGTTGGAAGGTAGGAGGGCCTTGCAGAGGGATCTGGACAGACTGGAGAGCTGGGCAGATGATGGGCAGACTCCAGTAGGATGAATTTTAACAAGTCTAAGTGTTGTGCTCTGCATTTTGGTTATAACAATCCCAGACAGAACTACAGTCTGGGAATGGAGTTCTTAGAGAGAGACTTGGGGGTACTGGTGGTCGGTAAACTGAACATGAGTCAGCAGTAGCAGTGTGCCCAGGCGGCCAAGAGNGTTCAAGGTTAGGCTGGATGAGGTGCTGAGTGGCATGATCTAGATGTTAGGATTACTGGGATTTTTTGGATTTAGGTTGGACTGGATGATCTTTGAGGTCTTTTCCAACCTTATCGTTACTGTGATACTGTGGAAGGGACCACAGGATCATCCAGTTCCAAGCCCCCTGCCATGGGGAGGGACACCCCACTCTAGATCAGGTATGTTAACGTTAATGTGATCAGATCCCAGGTACCAGTCAGATGCTAATTATACCCTTCTAAAAGATTGACTATATTCTCAATTCTGTGAAAGAACAAATCAGATTTTCTGTTTCAGAGCCATATTCTGGAAATACTGCAAAATGCTGCCCACGTCACCAGAGCTGCCTATGAGCTGATACAAGATCACAGCCTTTTGACTTGGATAGTGCACATCTTGGAGAAAAGGTAACTGGGGAAATACTGGTGAGACAGGAGCAGTTTTACTGACCACAGTACTGTTAAGCCACTGAGAAGGAAAACAAGGGTGATGGCTACAGAGAGGGCCTATCAGCCATTGTGACATTTGGCACCTAGGGCCATACTGGCAAAATTTGCTGAACTCTGAAGCGTTCCCCTGTAATTCTAAAAACAAAATCAAGATGCTTTCAGGTTGTAATAGGAGGGATGATTGTGGGGGTCCCATCATGGTTTTGATAAAGCTTCCTTGTAAACCTTAGAAAACAAAATGGCACCTTTAGCATATGTGACTCTTGCATTTCAAAGAGTCACCATTCAGTCATAGGATCTCCTGTTGGCACAGCAATGGAATTTGAGCAGTCTGTAACATTTCTTCTCCCACTTCTTCCACCTTCCCTTGCTTCTTTTGCACACACATGTACAGATGTGTGCATGCACACGGATTCTTTTTTACATGGATTCCCCAGGCAGGTTCTAGAAGTGTTCCAGGATCACCTACGGTGTGACTGCTGTGAACAGGTTCCCAGTGCTGCTTCTCTGTTGCACACTTCTCTCTTTGGTACAGCTTGGTACAGCCTCTGCCACCCAGTACTTGTGATTGTACTTTGGAAAGTATTCTTCTTGCATCATCTGTACAAAAATGAGATTTGCTCCCCTGCCTCCTCCCCACCCTTAGAATAGCAAAGGAAATAGTGTCTTGATGTTAGGCTGCTGGCGTAGCTGCTGTTACTTAAAGAGTCAGGAGCCTAAGGAAACAAGCTGTCTCGAACAGTAACTGCTCTAAAGAAATGGCAGCAGTGGTTGCAGTGCAGTGGGGTACTTGGCAATGCTGTGTAATCAAAGATGCTAGTGGGAAATCTCCAGTCTTGTGCACGGGCCATGACACACTACTGGGTTTCCCCAGCAGCAGCAGGGGGAAGGCATGCAAGAGGAGGACAGTAATCATAGCCGTTGTGTGGTTGGGGATTTCCCTGCACTGCTGGGGTCCTGGCTGAGAGACACCAATTGCTGTTCTCTCAGAGCACTAGTGTGCTAGAATATGGTCTCCTGGGGGGGCTGGATTGGTTTCTAGTGAGGATCTGCCTTGAAAATGGGTGTTTGCCCTTTGTTTTGTTTTTTTTTTTTTAGGTTTCTGGAAAATAAGCTGTTAAATAAAATTATTTCTTTACTCAATACTCTGTGGATAACAAATTTAGGAAGCAAGAGAGAAAGCAAGAACCAGGAGAACAGAAAGTTTCTTCCAATTCAGCTTGTAAATGAATTTCTGTATGTTTTGATCACATTAATCAAACACATTCGGTAAGTTCAGGTTTGGGGTTATTCTTTTTTCATCTTTAATCATTTTGCATCTGTCCAGTTTGAAATTCATTAAGGCCAGAAGGATTTTTGATTTGTGGTCGTCCAATGCTTTTTTCTCCCTCAGTGTGAACGTCAAGTGCTGAATTTTGATGGGATTTCATTGACAGAAAGATGCAGCTGTTTCAATGCACGGGGGTTAAAATAACGGTGGCTGCGCAGTTGTGTGAAGTTCTACATCCTTAATTACTGGCCCTTTTTAAGTTGCTAAGCTTTGCATTTTCTCTGCGGGATTAGAGCCTGCAGTTAGCACTGCTGTTCATTGCAGAGTTCTTTCATAGTCTAAGGTTTAGACTTTTCTATGTTTGTATCACATGTGCAAATTGTACAAGAAGAAGCTGTGCAAAGCTCCACACACCGGTGTTAAGCAAGGATCAGTCACTTCTCTCCAGATCTAGATCATTTGCCCTGTCTAAGCACAGCAGTTGCAGCGCGGACAGCAGAAAGCAGACGGGTTCTCTTTGGGTTAATATTGGCAGCTCTGTGCAGACAAGTGTGGCCATAGCCTGGAGCTGTTGCGAACTCATGCAAAATGAAGAAGTGCAGGTAAAAAGCTCCAGACTTATGTTGTCTTCCTTATGTGCCAACTGCCCTTGCTGTTTACAGGCTGGAGGGCAAAAAGTGTGTTTCATGGTCTGTTCTGCCAAACATCCCTGTAGCGAAACACTGAGGATTCAGTGTGAATGAGACTATTGCAAGTATCCTGAGAAACACAAGTGTGTATCTGGAGAACTGCAGGAGAAAACTGTAGGAAGAGACTGTGAGGAGGAAAGAAACCCCTCTATTTCTTTATTAATTAGTATGCAGAAGAGTAGAGGGCACCTTTTTGTTCTCTCTTCACAGGACTACTTTAGATCTCCCCAGACTGACTCAGTTTCTCAGTACTTTAAAGTCTGTGCTGGAGTATCGTGCTGTAGTTGTAGAGGCCTTCAAAGAAATGAGCCGATTCACTGTGAATGATGGTGTTCTCTCAAACAAAGAGATCCTGCTACTGTTGCATAAGTGGAGCATCATTGGAAAAGACCTGCAGCTGCAAGAGGATCTGCAGGCTCTCATTCAGAAATACCAAATCAAAGAATTGCTTAGTAAGTACTAAACTATGTCATAAAGTTAATATTGTTGAGCCTGTGCCATAAAAAGGCAGCTGGCTCTGCTGGTATCTCCTTCCATGGGCAGGTGTGTGCTGCACCTTTGCTAGCCCAGAGAGTAGCAGCTCGAAGTGCTGTAAATAATGGCAGCACTGCATCTTGTGGACATCTGCAATCCTGCCTTGGCTTTGCTGGGCTGTGGGCCAGGGCCTGGGTGGCATTGTTGCTCACCTCAACGTGAGGCGATCGGTGCAGAAAAACATTCCAGTCTGTGAGTCACTGAGAGCTGCCTGTAGCCCTTCTGCTCTGAATTGCTTAGGCTCAATTAGGCTGCTAAATGAGGCTAGAACTGATCCTTTCAGCGACTGAAGCAACACATGACATACTGTCTTTCACACACAATTTTGTACCAGGAAAATACTTTTTTGGTGATATTTTTCCTCTTACAGGAAATACTAAAGAAAAGAAAAACCCTCAGGCCTCATCTCATGTACATCATCGCCTTAAGAATAAGAATGAGATAGAAGATGACACTGCTGCAGACCTGAAAGTCTCTCAGCTGGAGAAATGCAGAGATCACCTGAATTCCATATTTGCTCACTGGGCTCCTGTTTTCCCAGCGCTGGCTACCAAGCTTCAAGGGGAGCCTGTCAAATCTGCTGACCATGAGGATGAAACAGTCAGTCTTACCTGTGCGGCCACTTATGTAGTAACTAAATGGCTTGTGAAGTCCATGACTGAGCACAGCCTCAACATGCAAAATGTTTCATTAACTCTGCGGTGGCTAAAGAATTGCATCTTGCCACACCCAGTGGCAGTGCAGGAGGTGCTCAGGGATGAGATACTGAGAAACAACATCTTCAGGTTTTACACCAAAGTATGGGAGATCAGCAGTGGGACAGCTGGACCCTTTAAAGAGCTCTGTTTGTTCAGTTCAATCATGCTTCACCTAATGGATGCTCAAGGCCTGACCAGCAACACCTTTCATGAACTTGTGAATACGTTGTGCCTGTCAGCAATGTCAGAAGAGGATGCAAACAGGAAAGGTAACAGTTTGAAGTTGACCTATGTCCATTGGTGCTTGTGACTTAACAAAATAATACTTTGGTGCACGGGCAGGGGCACAGGGGTTGGTAGCATCAAGCAGGACCATGCTGTAGGCATTTCTGATGTTGCAACAGTCATACTACCCCAAAGGAACCTTTCCTTTCTAGGACTAAAATGGAGTTCAGTAAGGTACAGAAGATATAATTCTGAGGGGAAAAACAGTCATAGAATCACATAGGTTGCAAAAGACCTTTAAGATCATCAAGTCAAACCATTAACCCAACTGTCCTAAACCCACCATTGAACCCTGACCCTAAGCTCCAGATCTTCACAAGTTTGAAACATGTCCAAGAATGTCCTTATGGGACACCTCCCTTATGAGAAGAGGCTGAGGTAGCCGGGTCTCTTTAGCTTGGAGGAGACTGAGGGGTGACCTCATTAATGTCTATAAATATGTGAAGGGTGGGTGTCAGGAGGATGGAGCCAGGCTCTTCTCAGTGTCATCTAGTGATAGGATGAGGGGCAATGGGTATAAGCTGGAACATAGGAGGTTCCACATCAGTCTGAGAAAGGACTTCTTCACAGTGAGGGTGACGGAGCACTGGAACAGGCTGCCCAGGGGGGTTGTGGAGTCTCCTCCTCTGGAGACATTTAACCCCCCCCGGATGTGTTCCTGTGTGACTTGGTCTAGGTGATCCTGTTGTGGCAGGAGGACTGGACTAGATGATCTTTCGAGGTCCCTTCCAGTCCCTAATGTTCTGTGATTCTTGGACGTCAGTTCAGCCTGATGAGCCCTTCAATGAAGAAGTTTTTCCTGAGGTCCAGCCTAAACTTCCCCGATGCAACGTGAGGCCATCTCCTCTTGTATGAGTTCCTGTGGGTATGGATTCTGTTCCATGTACCGTTTGATAGCAAAACACTTTTTCAAACTCTGTTGGTTTTTCTATATGCACATAAGGAGGTGCACAGAAAACTGTGCAAGCAGTAAACCTTTCTTCCCTTAGTGTGAGGAGGATTTTTGGCTTTGCACAGACAAAAAACCCTGCGGGTTTCTCCATCTAGAAAAAGTTAGGAAGCCATTTTAAAACATGAGGCTGCGGTAAAATAGTTTGGATTTGTGGTATGTGGAAATAGAACAAGTATCCGTTCTGATTTTTCTGTTTGTTTGTGTGTTTTTTCTCCCACAGCTGTTTGTGTATTCCTGACTTCTGTTTACATTGGGGATATGTGGCTTGGAGCACGGGAGCCAGAAATGTTGACAACCCATGTCAAATTGATCTGCAGTCACACAGATGATAAATTAAACAATGATGACCTGGACACTGATGAACAAGGAGAAGAAACTATTGTGCCTCTTTGCAAAACTCTGTACTTGGCTACACTGGGGTATTAGTTCAGTGAACTGGCACAGTCTCTGCTGTTACGTGGTCTGCCATCATCGCTTTGAGCCATGAGGCCCTCGTGAACTGTTCTCTGCACAAATCTAGCTTGTTTTGTCGTAAAGATCTATGTTTTACTACTGTGTGCAAACTCGGGGGGAACAATTGTATCCATCATCCCTCAGTGGGATATAAAGCTATAATTTCCCTTTTCGTGAACAGTATGGGACACTGTTGTTTGACATCACTTTTATTACAGGCATTTTTAACATTATGAAGAAGAAAAGAAGACTGTTTTGGTCCTCACATAGTTAAAATCCATCCTTTCCTCAATAGATGATGGAGAAAAAAGACTGCAGAACTTCACCACAATGTGGTGTAAAGTGCAGAGAATGAGCAGTTAGAGGTTTAGCCACAATGGTTTACTGCCTCTCAACTCACTGATACGTGATACCGAAGCCACTAGAATACAAGACTGAACACTGAAATCATGATGGCCTGGGATTCTTCTTGCTTTTAAATTAAATAGCTTTTGCAGGCATTTATATGAGAGCTGGCCTGGTTTTATTCTCCTTTCTGTTTTGGTTGGAATTTTTTTTTAATTAAAAAAGGCCTTGACCATCACTGCTGCTCGGACTTGCCACAGAGGCCCATCTTCTCTCAACTCTGAAAAGATGAGAGTTGGAACTAAAACCCCAATGACTTTCTGTTCATTGATTATACATGGCTTTTATTGGAGCTTCTCTGTGAAATCTGATAAACTGCCCTTGAGGCCATAGGCAAGAAATTTTTAACACACCCTTCCAGATATGCAAACATGCAGAGCCTGAACTCGAACCTTTGAAATGCAAAACATGACTTATGAAGTTGACTCATGGATATGTGCTGGGTACTTGGTACAAGTGCTGTGCAGGGTGAGAATGAGAAATGCACAGTGTGATGTTTAAATTTTTTTTAATAAAACAAAATCAGAACAAATAATGAGGGTTGTCTCTGTGTACATCTATGACAAGGCTATTTGTAATAGCTGTAGCGAAACTGGGTTTAAGAATAATAACGTATTTCTTGAATAAGCTGCAAACCCACTAGAGGCTGAATTCTGTGTCATATAAAACCCTTAGGCCCTGCCATCAGAAAATCTTTGCAATGAAAAATAATCTTCATTTTCCCTGGTTTTTTGTGTGTGTGTTTGTGTGGGTTTTTTTTTTTTTAATTAAATCAACAATGTTCAAAAAAACCCAACCCCGCAACAAATGTCCTTTCATCGCATGTAACTGCAAAAGAAAACAGTCATGACACATGGGGAAGGAGTTTTTCAACTGTCCTGAGGGACTGAGCGCATCTAACAGTGGTTTATGGTATGACTGGCGTGAAAGAACTAAAATATGACGCAAGACCATTCAACCAACCTAAGGACAGTAACGTAGAAGTAATGTTTTTTAGCTACCCGAGTTTAGTTTCCCCAACCTAAGTCTGTTTTGCCCATGATGGTAGCTGGTAAGCAATCTCCTTATCTTATTAACCCATGAACTTTTTTATCCTGTTTTCTTCCTTGTGCACAGGGGACTGGCAAGAGAACAACTGGCTAGGCCTCTGGCAGCCAGCAAGACTGACCTCACCACAGTACGTAACACGCTAAAATGTACCCATCTGATCCCCTACTGAAGTAACAGAACCCACATCCTATGTGCCACAACCCATTTGTTGCATGCTCTCCAATGAGCTGTGAGCCCAGAGTGGTTTTGGGTGGGAACTTGCATGCCTTGCAGTAGCCTTGCAGTTGCCTTTTAGCCGTGTTTGCTGAAATAAATGCAAATGGTCACACGCATCACTCACAGAACATTAGGGATTGGAAGGAACCTCGAAAGATCATCCAGTCCAATCCCTCCACCACAGCAGGATGCCCCAGATCAAGTCACACAGGAACATGGCCAGGTAGGCTCCAAACGTCTCCAGAGAAGGAGACTCCACAAACCCCCACGGCAGCCCCCTGCAGCACCCCATTCCCCTCACTGGGAAGAACTTATAGAATCACAGAATCACTCGGGGACCACAGGATCATCCAGTTCCAACCCCCTTGCCATGGGCAGGGACACCCCACCCTAGATCAGGTTGGCCAGAGCCTCATCCAGCCTGGCCTTAAACACCTCCAGGGATGGGGCCTCCACCACCTTCCTGGGCAACCCATTCCAGGCTCTCACCACTCTCACGGTGAAGAACTTCCTCCTCACATCCACTCTAAATCTACCCATCTCCAGCTCTGCTCCATTCCCCCTAGTCCTGTCACTACCTGACATCATAAAAAGAACCCTCCCAAGCCTTTTTGTAGGCCCTCTTCAGATACTGGAAGGCCACAAGAAGGTCACCTCGGTGCCTCCTCTTCTCCAGACTGAACAGCCCCAACTCTCTCAGTCTGGCCTCATAGGAGAGCTGCTCCAGCCCTATGATCATCCTCGTGGCCCTCCTCTGGACACACTCCAGCATGTCCACATCCCTCTTGTAATAAGGGCTCCAGAACTGGACGCAGCACTCCAGGTGGGGTCTCACCAGAGTGGAGTAGAGGGGGAGAAGAATAAGATTTATTCCTCTCCTCATAAGATTTATTCTCCAGCCTCCTCACCAGCTTTGTTGTCCTCCTCTGCACTCACTGCAGCACCTCTATGTCTCCCTTGTACTGAGGTGCCCAAAACTGGACATAGTACTAAAGTTGCAGCCTCACCAGTGCTGAGTACAGAGGGACAATCGCATCCCTACTGCTGCTGGGCATACAGTTCCTAACACAAGCCAGGATGCCATTGGCCTTCTTGGCCACCTGGGCACACTGCTGGCTCATATTCAGCCGCCTGTCAGTTAGAAGCCCCAGGTTCTTTTCTGCCAGACTGCTTTCCAGCAACACTTCCCCAGGCCTGTAGCATTGCATGGGACTGTCATGACCAAAACACAGGCCCCGACACTTGACACTATTGAAACCCAGACAATTATCCTCAGCCCATCGATGCAGCCTGTCAAGGTCCCTCTGAATAGCCTTACTACCCTCCACCAGATTGACATTCCCTCCCAACTTGGTGACATCTGCAAACTTACTGAGGGTGCACTCAATCCCCACATCAAGATCATTGATAAGGGTACTGAACAGGAGTGGCACCAGCACTGAGCCCTGGGGGACACCACTGGTGACTGGCCTCCAAGGGGATTTAGTTTCATTGACCGCAACTCTCTGGGCTCGGCCCTCCAGCCAGTTCCTAACCCAGCACAGAGTGTTGCCGTCCAAGCCATGGGCTGACAGCTTAGCCAGCAGTTTGCTGTGGGGGACAGTGTCAAAGGCCTTACTGAAGTCCGGATAGACTACATTGACAGGCTTTCCCTCATCCACTAAGCAGGTCATCTTACCATAGAACAAGACCACATTTGTCAAGTGGGATCTGCCTCTCATGAACCCATGCTGACTGGGCCTGATTGCCTGGTTGATCTTTAATTGCTCCATGACGGCTCTTGAGATGATCTGTTCCATAACATTCCTTGGCACTGAGGTGAGACTGACAGGCCAGATGTAGTTGCCAGGATCCTCTTTCTGGCCCTTCTTGAAGATGGGCATCACATCCGCCAGCCTCCAGTCCATTGGGACAACCCCGTTAACCAAGATTGTTGAAAGATTACGGAGAGTGGCTTGGCAACCACATCTGCCAGCTCCGTCAGTACTCTAGGGTGTAATCCATCTGGCCCCATAGATTTATGTGTGTCCAGCTCATGAAGTAGGTTCAAAACCTTTTCCTCATGGATTATGAAGGGCCTATTCTGTTTCCCATCCCTGTCTTCCAGTTCAGAGGGCTGTGTGCCCAGGGAACTACTAGTCTTACTATTAAAGACTGAGGCAAAGAAGGCATTAAGTGCCTCAGCCTTATCATGATAATTGGTCACCGTGTTCCCCTCTGCATCTAACAACACGTCAAGATAATCCCTACCCCTCCTTCCCCCAGCAGGAGCATCTGGGAAGAACAACATGTGGGTTTTGGGGCCAGCAGTTTGGGGCAGTACTTTTAGAGAAGTCAACGATATCTTTGAATCAGTAGCAGGAGCTGATATGGGTAACACCTTGTGACTGGTGGATGCAGCATTTCAACCATCCAGGACTCTGGGAGAAGGGGAAATAAATTGCTCCCTGTGGAGAGCAAAGCACTGGAAGGGTCTTGAGATGGGCGCGTATGGAAATGTCACAGAACAAAATGCGTTTCTCTCCGCCGCTTCCCTCCTCCTAAATTGGGTGCTGTAAGAGAGACTTGCATTTTGCGTATTTTTTACTACTGTTTATAAATTTTACACTATGTGCTTCCCATTTCCAGGTAATGTGAAAGGAAAAAAAGTCTTCTTAGTGGTTATGTATTTTGAATCATGTTCCAGTGCAATTAATGAGACCGGTTCCTGCACCAGTTGTTACAAAGGGGAGTGAGTATTCACATCTTTCAGAAATCCCAGTGGATTCCATCCATGAATAGAGAAGAAGTTTCTTGAGAAACAGGGTGTTACAAATCCATTATGAGTCATGGGAGGAAGATGCTGGAGCAGACTCTGCTGGTGGGCAGCGCAGAGCCATTGCAGGACAGATCTTAGATTCTAGCTGAGGGTAGGTGGATATGGCAGGAATGATCTAAGTTGCAGTTCATGCATTCTTGAGGAGTAAAATGGGTCTAGATGGTCAGGTCTTCCTCAGACTGTCTTTTATGACACCGTGTGATTGCAGTGAGGTTAAAGGTAACTGTCCCAATTTGCAGCAGGGGAGCTGGCATCAACAAAGAAGTTCTCCTGGGAGAACTCCCTCAGCTCTAGCAAAAGGTATCTGAGGGGAGAGGAAGGCTGCTGTGGCCAACTCTGTTGACGGATGGAAATGTCTGGTTCTCTGATACATCTCTGCCTGTTCATCCTCCACCTTCAGTTCCTGCAGCCTGCCTTTGTTTTTTCCATCAGCCCATGACTCAGTCTGGCTCAACAGACTTTACACCTTGGCAAGTTTCCAAGCCCAACGCAAGTAGCAATCAGTTTGCTCAGAAAGCAAAATGCAGAAATGTTTATCTAAGAGATTTTTTAAAATTTAAGATTTAAAAAAAACCACAACACAAATACATGGCTGGTGGTTTGGACTGTCTCTTGTGTTTAAGGCTTTTTTAACACAGTGCAGCCCATCCCCTCTCCCTACGCCCAGCATAAGGCAGCTTGGACAGTGCTTTGCTGTAGGAGTTCTTGCTGCCTGCTTGGAGATGTGGAATTTCTAAGCTTCTCCTCAAGTTTCAAATGAATGTTGTGTTGTCCTGAGCTCAGCAAGTAGCTATGCACTCTTACAAAAGTCAGCTGAAAGCTGGCCAGTCATGCTGAAATGCCATGTTGCTTTTGTGGTTTTGCCAGCCTTTTCCTTTGACATAAAATAGCATAAATACACTTTTTCTAGTGCCAGCTCAAGGCTGTTCAGTGTTAACAGTTCCTCTTTAACCTAACATTTTAAAACAGAAACATTTCTAGGCAGTAGGTAAAGCTGATTACTTTATTCAGTAAGACACTTCCTTAGACAACTAGTGCTGCCATTAGCTTTTAAAAGGCTGTTCCAGTTAAACAGTATTGGAGTAAATTTTAGGTAACCCAAATATTTATTGCAATGGAAATGTAAATCAAAAGCATATTCTATCCTTGTGAGAACTATTGAGCTTTAAGTGAAACAAGCTGTAACCCTTTTACAAGCAAAGTTTGACAGTGTTGCTCAGTTTTCAGCAGATGACCAAGACGTGTCATGAGATGCAGCTGATGAGCGTGACCTGAGGACAGAGCCAGAAACAGATAACTTGTGGCTCTCACAATATATAAACAACACTGGTTATGGTGCCTGTTCAGTAAGATCAATGGGTCACTGCTTTATTTCATAGCAAGACAAGCCAGTGAAAACTGACACTGCAGAGACACCCCTCAGAACACCAGACTCTGTGTGCATTCAGCTGAGCAGGGCAGAACTCTTTTACAGGACTCGCATAAACCTTCTGCTGGAGGAGTAAATCTTCTCAGCCAAATGGGTCTTTGTGAGAACTACTCCACAGGCAGCACACCCTTTGCAGTATGTAGCTGGGAGAGGAGTTTAAGTCTGAATTCTTACTTAAAACAGAAAGGATATTTTACTTCATCTTCAGGATCTAAAATGTTGATCTAAAATGTTGACCAGGCAGCTCCAGCAATGTTGCTCAAATACGGCCGTTAGGACTTCCTCTTACACATCTGAGACTTTTCCAGGTTTGTCCTTCATTGAAACATTTTTCTTCTTCTGAAGTGATTCAAGTTTGCAGTATCAGTGCTTAGTGGGCAGTCACAGCACTGAGATCACCTCTGCAGTCAGAACCTGTTCCAGTTTTAACTCAGGCTTATGAGTGCCAGTTTTATCTGAAATAGAGGCAAGTGTTTGAGAAGCAGTCACATCTGAGTATCAGCTACCGAGATCATCGCAGTGAGACCGTTCACCACTGGAATTGCTTTCCTGTGTCCGGTTCCTGGCAACCATTTGTCTGTAATGTGTGGAGAGAAAAAAAAATCAAACCAGTTACCAAGGACATCTGTTTGGAAGACAGATAGCAACAGTTTCATAAGGAAGTGTATTATCAAAGTTTGAAAAATACAGAAGATGGTTCTTCTTACACTAAATACTTTGAACCCAGCATGTGAGATATTTTGGACTTCATCCCTCTTTATCCACCGTGTCCCTGACTAGAAATGGAGTATGACCAGCAGAAAAAGTATGAGCTGTGGCTGGTGTGTGGTGACTCCTCCTTTCCTCCTCAAGATGGGACCCTCAGCCCAGCCCTTAAACTTGGTTCTTTAGATGGATTTTTAAACAGGAGACAAGAAATTTTGTGGTGACCTGCTCTGTACTGAGGGTGAATAGAAGCTGTCACAAATGCTCCTGGGAAGGAGAAGCATCATAAGAGATTTGTGTGAATGTAGATGGGTTTCACTGGGGGCACAAATAAGAAGAGGGCTGTGTGATGTTTTGAAGAGACTCTGTGACACTGGCAAAGACCCAGCTCTAGGGGCTGGTGGGGATCTGAGCAAGAAAATGAGACCGACGTGAAAAAGAGTGGTTAGGTCTAGGGTAGCAGGAAATTTCCTGTGTACAAATGCTAACTGCAAAGACATATGGCTCTGCCAGAAAGAGTTAGTGGTGGAGTGGAGGGAGCAATAATGTAAGAACCCTACCTCCTCCTCCTTCTCCCTGAGCCCTCTTCTCAACAGTTTTCCAAACATCACCCTTCAAAAATAGATAGCAGATGAGTTCTGTCCTAGAAGCATAAAGTTCCATTGAATGTGGCTCAACAGTATACCCTTAGGGCTTCAAAGTGGGGAGGAGAACTACACTGGAAAAAAAATATACAACACAAAAATGGAAACGAAAAAAAATTTTAAAAGTCCTGTTACTGTCCAGGAGTCCAGCTTCAGAGACCAGAAAGAAGACATCTTTGACTAAAAACCAGTATTTCAGTGCCTAAACAAAAATAACAACCAAAATCTAAAGAATAAGGTAACGTATATCACAGTATTATCAAGGTTGGAAGAGACCTCATAGATCATCAAGTCCAACCTGTCAACACAGAGCTCAAGGCTAGACCATGGCACCAAGTGCCACGTCCAATCGTGCCTTGAACAGCTCCAGAGTTGGCGACTCCACCACCTCCCTGGGCAGGCCATTCCAGTGGCCAATGACTCTCTCGGTGAAGAATTTTCTCCTCACCTCAAGCCTAAATTTCCCCTGGCGCAGCTTGAGGCTGTGTCCTCTTGTTCTGGTGCTGGCTGCCTGAGAGAAGAGAGCAACCTCCTCCTGGCCACAACCACCCCTCAGGTAGTTGTAGACAGCAATAAGGTCTCCCCTGAGCCTCCTCTTCTCAAGGCTAAACAATCCCAGCTCCCTCAGCCTCTCCTCATAGGGCTTGTGCTCAAGGCCCCTCACCAGCCTCGTTGCCNCCCCCAGCTTTGTGTCATCTGCAAACTTGCTGATGACTGACTCAATGCCCTCATCCAGATCATCTATGAAAATATTAAAGAGGATGGGGCCCAGCACTGATCCCTGAGGAACACCACTAGTGACCGGCCGCCAGCTGGATGTGGCACCATTCACCACCACCCTCTGGGCTCGGCCCTCCAGCCAGTTCCTAACCCAGCACAGAGTGTTGCCGTCCAAGCCGTGGGCTGACAGCTTAGCCAGCAGTTTGCTGTGGGGGACAGTGTCAAAGGCCTTGCTGAAGTCCAGATAGACCACATCCACAGGCCTCCCCACATCCACCAAGCGGGTCACCTGATCATAGAAGGAGAGCAGGTTGGAGAGGCAGGATCTGCCCTTCCTGAACCCATGTTGGCATGGAAATGAAAGTAATTATTTTAATGGTTTGGAGGGAAGGAATAACAACCTTCATAACTTCAAATTTATCTTGATTAATTGCTAATGAAAGCTGTGTCTGACAAGATTAACAAACAGGGATTGTGCTTAATGGGAATTCAAAACAAAGCACGAAGTCTCACAACAGGCCCACCATAGGCAGGCAGATTTGGGGGTTTCTTTGCTATGATGCAGGCGTATTGCAGACGTGCCTTGTCTCTGTTTGGCAGAAGCAAGGCACAGACACTCTTACCAAAACAGGATGTTTTCTTTCCGGTCCATTAAGTAGCTAAATACCATCAGCTAGCTAGCCATATTCTGAAATCACCTGGAGAACTTGCAGCCCAGAGACCTGGAGACTGAGGAGAACTCTGGCCAGCTTCTGTTAATCATTAATCATCCCTGGAACAGCAGGAAAGTTTGAGGGGACTGGAAGAGCCCTACAGTCCCAGTACTCAACAAAGGTGAACTGGTCAAGCCAGGTCACTATGAGGCAGTGCAACTGACCTCAGTCCCAGGCAAAATCATGGAATTAAGGCTAAGATAAGATACAACTGAAAAAGTATTTCAAAGGACAGAGAAACTATTTCCAGACAGCATGGTTTTATAAAAAGACAAGTATGGGGTAAAATGTCTGATGCCAGTTTTTGAGGGGAACACACCCTGGAGGATAAAGGTAGGTGCATATAAGTAGCTATTTACACTCAGTAAGGTGTTGCACTTAGTATTCCATACTGCCTTCTTTAAGAAAAGCTTTAGACAAGCCCCGTTAAACTGGGGTTGTGTGAATCAGGCTTCTTGAAGAGTAGCTGGAGAATGACCTCTGACTGTGGCTGTTTCTAGCAGGGCTCCACAAACACCTGATTCTGTTCACCGCTTTCACCAGTGATCTCCAAGTAAATGTAAAGTCACTCTGCATGAAAGATGCAGATACAGTCAGATGAGGGGAGCAAAAAGTCCTATAGCACAGACTGGACAGCGAGTTCAGAGGAACCTCTTCAAACAATATTAAATCTAAAGCCTCAACCCTGGGAACAGTATTTTTCACAGAGAACTGTAGTTTTTTTGTAAACCGTTCTCCTTAAAGACATGCCATACAGAAAAGTTTGAGATACCGAGATTAAAAAAAAAGTAGAGCTAGTATTTTATGTTTATGGAATTCTGGTGACAGTCACGACCTTTGAGAGCCTGAAGCAGGTGCTACTGCAATTCCAGAAGTTCATACATTTCCCACAATGTCTATCCACAGTGATCACCTTTTGGCATCCTTCATTAATGAACAACTGGAACATTTGTTTTAATGCAAATACATGTTTGTTTTTATTTAAGAGCTTTATCTGTTAAGCCAAGATGCAATGCCAAGCCACCGCAATTTAACTAGACAGAGAAATGGGAAACACTGGTCCAATCCAATACTACAAGAACAACTTCTCCTCTGCAGAATTTTAGCACCTGGGCAGAGACTTCGGGAGATGGCACCTCTGCCCTCAGTGGGCAGCACTCAGAACTCTCCTCTGGTGCAAGAATTGTCTGTGGTTTGGTTCATACCCCTCGAGAGTGAGTTGATGAAATGTCAGGAAAGCTTGGGCTGGCAGTCTGCACCCTCTGAGGACACATTGAACTTCATAGTATGGTTGTTCATAGAACACTATTTGAATGTGTGGCTTGAGAGTTGCTTCACTCTTTTGATTGTCATTTCTAAATATCTATCTGGTCACTATGAAATGGAAACTTTTTGGTGTCATTCAAAACCATTTAACAATCTGAAAACAAAAAGCCCCGTAATTTCAATTTGTAGGAGGACATGAATTAGGAAGAATTTCAGAAATCACTGGAGAACACCTTAATGCTGGCCCAGTGCCTGAGCAGTGTAGTCCACTGCACAGCCCACCTGGATGGATGCTTGCCTGGTGGCACCTGACTGGGAGAAGGTCTAGGCAACAGCTGCACAGGGTATGTTCTGCTCTCACATGCAGCAAATTATTTCCTCTCAACTGCAGTCTTGGTGCGTGGGATTTCTGGAGGGACAGTGGCCACTTCTGTTCCTGGCCTTGACTTCACATGTACATTCACAAAATGGCTGGTGCTAAAGACACCCTGCACCAAGGGTTTCTGCTTGGAGATGAGGCAGAAACTGCTGTTACTGCTAAACAACCTCAGCATCATTCTGCCATGTGTGATACCAATTCCAGGCTTCTCTCCTATGGGATGATACCTGCTAAAAGGTATGGAGCACACTTCTTTAGATGACAAGAGTGAGAACACTTCCCTGTGAAGTCACTGTGCTTTCAGCTTGAGAGACTAAAGTCTTCTAACAGGTTTGACAGTTCACAGCTAACCACTTTTGCAGCTTCTGCTCCTCTGGGTCTGAGAGCCGCTCACATCTAAGGGCAGCTGGATCTGCCAACATAAAAAAACCCCACAGATTTCCAAATGATGGAGGTGTGAAAGACAGCTTTATCCCTTGAAACCAGAGGCTTGAGAGATCCCCAGCAACACCGCACATGGGAAACCAGTTGTAACGACTTAGCTGTCTCAGCTTCTGACAGGAGAAAGAATGCTGTAATCTATGCAGACAAGTCACATAGACCTCCAATACTGGCCCAGTGAACATCCCGAGCATGCGATTCAAGTACACTGGGAAACTAGGTTATTTCTGAGCTGGGTGTGAGAGTAGGTGATTACTGCTAGTGAGATAGTAGGTAGATATCACAGTTGAGTATATGTTGAGTTTCTAGGGAGACAAATAACTTTGATCCCAGGAAACAGTCTACCCGCTTGAATGTGTTCCTGTGCAACTAGAGTTGGGGGATCCTGCTGTGGCGGGGGGATTCGACTAGATCAGGGGTCCTCAAACTTTTTAAATATGGGGCCAGTTCCCCTGGGAACCTGGGGAGCCTGGCCCTGCAATAGGCAGAAAGCAGCGAACTGTCGGGGGGGAGTACTAGCGAACTCGTGGGCCGGATCAGGAGGATCCCTGGACTAGATGATCTTTCGAGGTCCTTTCCAATCCCTAATGCTCTGTGATTCTGTAATTATAGGAAAGAGAAGGCTGAAGAGCAGCTGCCTTAAGAAAGTAGAAAGTAGGAGCACAGTCTGCTTAGTCTGGAAAGCACCTCTCATGAGGATCTTCTTCTTATAGTATTAAAAAGGACTTCCTCTTCTCAAAGACCAAATAGCATGCCCAGGTAGAGGCATGCCATGTCTTACTGTCATCGGGAGGAATACAGTATCTTGAGTACCAGATTCACTGTCTTTGTGTACAGGAATAAGTGTGTGCTTGTTATTGGGCTATACAAATATACATGGTGCTTATATTGTTCATTAGTGAGTACTGCAATCTGCAAGGTAAGCCAAAAAAAAAACAAACTATGAAAACTATCTGCCTTCATGTGAGGTCTGGAATATTGCCATATACGTTTTTTGTCCTGGGGACTAAAAGCCCTGAGCTGTCAAATATCCAAATTAGTTCCTCAGTTCCAGGAATCAAGCAGCTGTTGCAATTGATCTGGACAGAACAAAAATGGAAAGAGCATGCGGACACTGTACAGTCTGTCCAGTGGTTATCTGTCTGTCCATGAAGGAAACTGTCACCTGCAAACTAAGAAAGCTGGCTGCAGAACAAGTGTTTTCATGCCAACTCACACATCTCTGTGTGGCAAGTGGTATCCTCAGATTATGTTGCCACATAAATGTTAGGCAAAAACTGGTGGCAGTCAGAGAGGAAAAACATCTAAACATTGAATAATTTTCTTTATTGCAAGAAACAAGTCTGAAGCCAGTGAGGCTCATGCTGCGAAGGAGTCCAGATTCCCTTGACTGAGCCTCTCTGAGGTTCCTATGAGAGCAAGAAATGTAGACAAGGAATGAGACATGCAGGTCTTCCAACCCTCTGGGTGTTGTTTGGGGTTTTTTTCCTACACTACAGTGTAGAAAAGCAATATTCAGATTTCACATGCCCACAGGGGTGTTAGTCATGGCTGTCAGGAATGCACAGCTTTTAGTAAAATGCATGGGAAACTCATGTAACTTCTCAAGACATCCAGGAAGGAGCTTTCTCTGATGCCCTTCAATTGCATGAAGTTCCAGCCTTGGCCAAGAACTACCTTCAGCCACTAACTCTTATTTTAGTATGTAAGCTTGGTTGGTATGAAACACCACTGAAGGAAATATTGGGTTTGAAATGAGTGGTCGCATGCCCCAAAACTTCTATCTTTATTTCTGTGAGGATAGTGTAATGGTGATAAAAGGGACTGGGACATAGATTCCTCGATGCAGCTTTCTTGCAAGCATCAAACCTCCCCCCTTCTCCTGAACTCGCTCATCTGACTTGGCACCAAATGACATTATATTGCAGAGAAGAATGTGGTGCAATCAGATCATGAATTCAGGTCAAGGACCTCTTAGTGGCCAAGGATTATGCCATGGTATAAGTAGATTTTGTTGTTGTATCTGCCTTTCAGAAGACACTCAGACTCTGACTTCCTTTCTGTGCAGGTAAACATCATCAGACTCTACTGTGGTAGATGGCATGTCCTCACCAAAACAGTAACATTCTGGTTTACACAGTGGTGGAAGAGCTATAATCACTGCACATTATACAGAGCCAATCGGTCTTCAAGGACCTTGGAGGGATCACACTGACAATAAAGACAGCTGACATGTGGTCGTGGGTGTTTGCTCAACAGTCTGAAGCAAGAAGGTACACTCTTGTGAACTGTCAGACTTGACAGCAGGCTTGTTTCACCAGGCAGTTGAGCAAGCTGGAAGAGTACATGCTGCCCTATATGCCCCTGAGCTTGACAGAGGGATGGATAAGCACAGAAACAGTGAAGGTAAAGGTTCTACAGCCTTGACCGGTGACGTGTATGTACATTCGTTGAGTGAATGTATCACAATTATCATGGGAAAAGAGACAGGAGCCTTTGATACAGAAATTAGATTATTGCCATGCCAAGGGTAATAGGTGGGTTACATAACAAACACGATGACAGGGGAGGGTGGTGAAAGTTAATAAGACAAACCACTTAGGCATTGCATTTTGTTTGATTGCTGGAACTGGAAGAAGGGTAATTGGAGAGGGGGTGTTAAAAACCGAAAGACTCTCAATCAAAATGGGCAAAGTGGGTTTTTGAGGGTATTGAATGGACTTTAGTCGTAAAATTGTTTTCTTACACTGTGTTTCAAGCATAGAAAAATGGTAAGACAGGATGAGTTTAAAGCCTAAGCCAATATAATCTAGTACTGCTTTCCATTATGATGGAAAAGATGACATACATTAATGATACATGGGCTCTCCATGGAACACTCCTAGACTTGCCTTGTTCAAAGCTAGCTCTTTTGGTGGGCAAAACTGAACTTATTTGGTATAAAAGTGAATATTTTAAAGGAAAGTATTTCACTCAGTTACCAGGCAAAAGTAAAAAATTGAAAGAAGGATACTCTTTTAAGTTTTCCAAACACTCTGAGATTTTCATATTTTTTTTCCTGCCTGTTTTTTTAGAAACATTAAGTTTTTGAGAACATGCCTCTGTTACCCTGTAATTTTATGTGCATGTCCATATGTTTCTTGCATTGTACGCTTTGTGGTTTATTTGGGCAAGTTGCCTTTTTTTATTGTTGTTGTTACCCTTTGTGAGGATGCTAGAGGCCTAAGGTGCAAATAAATGAGAATTTTAGTGCTCCTCTTTGCTGCCATATCGTATTCATTTCCCTCCGCTTGCTTGTGACCTAATCTTGAACTGCTGCTCAATCTACTGAGCTGAATTTCACAGAATCAGAATATTAGGGATTAGAAAGGACTTCAAAAGATCATCTAGTCCAACCCCCTGCCACAGCAGGATCACCTAGACCAAGTCACACAGGAACATATCCAGGCAGCTTTTAAACGTCTCCAGAGGATGCTGATCAGATGAGGAGGAACAGTGGGCTAATGCATCCTTGTTTGCATAAAACATGTTTTCCAGAAAAACTAGTAGCAAACAGAGTAATCCAAATGTGGAAAACTGCAAACAGAAACCTGTCCTTAGGCAAAGTTCAAAACCACAGGCAGGCCTAGCACCACTTTCCCGTTCCACAGGTGGGTGCTGCATATGAACGGGCAAGGGAGGCACATCCACCACAGCTGCCTTCACAGGACAGGGTCTATTATCATTTAGGAGACAGAGGGCATGCCTGGCAACACTGAGGTGTTTACGCAGCCTCTCTTTTCAGTCATAGAGGTTTCAGGCTGGAAATACCCTACTAGAACAGATTTGCTACTGCATCTAGCTGCCACTGGAGAATCTTTGCTTATTTTGTCAAGCCCAACTGTAGAAACAACCTGGATGACNTTAGAGTGGATGTGAGGAGGAAGTTCTTCACTGTGAGAGTGGTGAGAGCCTGGAATGGGTTGCCCAGGGAGGTGGTTGGGGCCCCATCCCTGGAGGTGTTTAAGGCTGTGCTGGATGGGGCTCTGGCCAGGTGGGGTGTCCCAGCCTGGTGGGGGGGTTGGAACTGGGTGATCCTGTGGTCCTTTCCAACTCTGACTGACTCTGATTTCATAACTTCTCCAGTGAAGTGATCCTGCTGTGGCAGGGGGTTTGGACTAGATGATCTTTCAGGGTCCCTTCCAGTCCCTAATGATTCTATGATTCTATGACATGGCCTGTAGATCTGAGTATGCTTGCACACACTTCAAGCTTGAATGAAGATGCCACTGTACATTACTGTGCCACACCTAGCTCAGACTCAACTCTGTCTCCTTAATGCTGAATAGTTCACTACTGAAATTTAAATTAAGGTATCTGGTGAGAGTGACAGAATCCCACTTGGGAACTTAATGAAACAGCCTGAGGCTAATTCCAGGAGACTCTGCCCCAGCAGAAAACTCAGTTTGACCATGTTGCTTAACTCTTAAGCTGGCTAGTACTGTCACTGCTCTTTGATAAAATAATTGAGTTGATATATCTGAGTGTAGGATGCTGTGTTGGGTTTATGTCAGCTGGGGTGTTGGTAGTGAGGGAGGGTGGCCCCTGTAAGAAGCTTCAAGAAAGCTCACTGGTCTCCCACCTCTGGCCAAGGCTAAGTCAATCAGTCAGCACCTTTGCAATACATGTATTTAAGAGGATAAAACAGTCAGGCAAGGCTGGTTGCTTTTTTGGAGAAGCTTTTGGTTTAGGGGCCTTTTTTTTAAAAGCTCCCCTTTTTTTTTGGGAGGCAGAGTAGGAAGAGAGCCCTGCCATGTAATTGCTCAGATCAGTGAGGAGGAAGAAAAGGGGAAGACACGCTGGAGCAGCCATTTCCCTTCAGCTTGACGTGAGAGGACAGGAGCCTCAGAGATCATCACTGGAGAAGTTAATGAAGGACTGTCTCCTGTTGGAGGACCACCACATTGCCATGGGGGAGGACAGTGAGGAACATTTTCCCCCTAAGGAGGAAGGAGCCTTGGAATAGACTGAAACTGGCCACAGCTCCCATCTTGTTTTCCCCCTGTGCTGCTGGGAGGTAGAAGACAGTAGATATGGGCTTAGGGTGGGAATAAGATGTTAGTTGATAACCGGATGTAATTCTCACTGATGGTGGGTTTTGTTGTTTAAATGAAACTGACTTTGTTTTCCCCAAGTCAAGTCTGTCTTTTGCCTGTCACCATAAATTGTGAGTGAGGCCTCCTGTCCTTGGTCTCAATCCTCAAACCTTCTACCGTACCTTCTCCTGCCTTGTGGTGCTTGGTAGCCAGCTGGGTTTAAAGCACGACAGAAGTGCTTCTGGAACTCAAAACAGTTTTTTTTCCCAACTTCTTTAAAACTCCTTTTGGAGAGTGCATTCCAACATGAACACAACATTCTTAGAATGACAGATGCAATAGCACACACACTATTATCTTCCTGATCTCACTAATAAATTGTCTCTTAATTAATCATAGAATCATCAGGGATTGGAAGGGACCTCAAAAGATCATCTAGTTCAATCCCCCTGCCAGAGCAGGATCACCTCACTGGAGAAGCCATGGAATCAGAATCACTCAGGGTTGGAAGGAACCATCATCCTGTTCCAACCCACCCAGCACAGGCAGGGGCACCCCACCCTAGACCAGGCTGGCCAGAGCCCCATCCACAGAATTGCTTTAAAAGCTTGTCTTCACCTGCGATACCACTGTGATTCCAACTTCCTTCTCAGGTGTGGTTTATAAGAGGCACTTTCTCATTAGGTTTGTAAAAGACACTGTCCTCTGTATCACACAAGCTGGGTAGCTGGTCTAAGTCACAGTGCATGTTGTTCACCAACATACTGAGCACTGCAGTCTGCTCTGCCTGTCTTTGTGGTTTCCTGTTTGCTCATCTTTCTGTTACCTGCAAACCTCATCACTTACGGACTTATTTTTATCTAGGTGACTAATACAAACAGTGAATAGCTGCCGGCTGAGAGGTACCCAAACCAAATGATAAAAGTGTGTGGAATTATACATGTTGTAGTTGCTAGATCACTTGAAGCAGTCAGCGAATGTTTCATGCAGATTATTTTATCACAGTGATCTGTACTTACTTTATCTCTGGTTGTACTTACTTCACTGGAGTTGATCCAGAGTGGGACATACACAGTAAAATAAGGAAAAGAAACATCACAAACGCAGCAAGTCCAACCCAAAAGGCTATGACAATAGAATCTGTGGACACAACACAGTAATTCTGTCACTGGTACCATAGTAGATGTAAAACATAGCAATATAATTTATGATTTCTAATAAAGGTGTGCCATTTAATTAATTCAATTTAATTAAACCCTTGAGAGAGAGCAATCTGTGAGAGAATTTGTTAAAAGTCTTAAGAGCCTTAGGAGCAGTTTAATTTTAACAGTGTATGGCCAGGGCCGGGGAACAGGCTGGGAAAAAAAATGAGTATGTGGGATGGTGACTAGCACTATGCATGTATTTAAGAGGTAATACTGGGCACTGAGGGTTCTTACAGTTTTCCCCTTTACAGGACATACAGTGTCCTTTACAGAATCACAGTGTGGTAAGCACTGCAGTCGAGCCATAAACATTGCCACTCTGTGTAGCCAAATCCTGCTCTTAAGTGGAAAAAGTACAACTTTTGATTTTTAAGATGATGGTTTTAGGGAGGGAATTCTCACCCTGAAAACATTTATTATCAAGAGAAATACCATTAAAAGCTCGTTGAAAAGCACCTGTGACCCTTAACAGCGCAC
This sequence comes from Rhinopomastus cyanomelas, assembly GCA_013400115.1. NCBI lineage: Eukaryota > Metazoa > Chordata > Aves > Bucerotiformes > Rhinopomastidae > Rhinopomastus > Rhinopomastus cyanomelas. The sequence goes on along the minus strand of VXBP01008398.1, from coordinate 184,871 downwards.
CAGTCCAGTAGAAAAGTGTGACCCTTCCCCTGTTCAGCTGCAGTATTTCTGTAACTCACATACAACAGTTCAAAATGCAACCAGGACTAGGTGGATCCATGGCACCACACATGGGGTCATAACTGGTTTAAACCTGGCTAAGACCCTGCCACTGCCACTGTCTCAAATTCAGATAAGTACTTTTTTTTTAAATAAAGGCAAAAATAAGATTAACTGGGTGACAGTGCTAACAGGAGTATGAGCTGGTTGGGAGAGAAAGGGGAGCTCTCTTTCAGCAATGAAGGCTGTAGTGCTGTTGAAATGACTTTCTCAGTTAGAGGCTCACAGTTAGTTGGGATGAACCTGCTCCTGCACCAGTAGCCCACTTGGTCACTATTTCAAAAACGTTCCTTCCTGGGATGCATGTGTGCTGCTGAATGTCCCAGCCTTGAAAAGGTTGAGTGTTCTGCGGGGCACGAGTCAAGAAATACCCTGAATTCATAACCAGGTACTCGCTCAGACCGCGGAGAAAGGGAAGGGTCATTGACTTAAAAGACAAATATTGACCAAGATAAAATAAAACTTCCACCTGAAAGGACAGAAAACATTGTGTTCTTTGAAAGAGGTCCAATATGTTTGATTTCTTTGTGAAAAAGTTCAGAATGTGTTGTCATCAGAGGCATAAAGAGATTAAGGGGAATCATTCCATCTTCTTATAAACCTAAAACTAGAGCTGACCCACCTGAAGTCTTATTGGAAAGCTGAGTTTCAGCTAGACTACTGAAAAATAAGAATGTGGAGGGTCAGTTTATTTTATTCTTCCTCTGTTAGGAACAGTTCTGCTGTGTTTTTCAGACGATGGCAGATTAGTATGTGAGGGCAAATATCCCAACACGCTCTTCCCAAAATTATTCTAGGAAAAAGAGAGTGTTACTGGCCAAGCCACATTCCTCAAGAAAGATTTTGGGGGCTTCTGTTAAACAAAAAAACCCCAAACAAACAGCAAGCTCATGGTACAGGGATGTTTTGAAAAGTGCAAAGTCTTGAAGTGTTCAAAGCCATTGGGACAGAAATTAAGAGTTTGCACTTACAGAATTCCCTGTCAGAGCTTTTTCTGTTTCATCTTTTAAAAGCAGCTTCAATATGATTAATGGAATTTACTGTAGCAAATCAAATTTGCTCCAGGCCTCAGAGAGAGTTTTGACTCTTGAGGATAAACAACTTATAAAAAGCTTTTCTATTGCTAAATTTTACAGTTACAGTGTGTGTGCATGTGTTTTAAATAGCCTTTTAGTCCATGGTCTTACAAAACAGAGAGAGTTGCACAGTGTTATTAATAGAAAGAAAGACCATGACTTTATAGCTGGATTTTGATTCATTTTCATGACACAAACACCATCTCACAATGCATCAGGGACAGGCCATACAATAGAAGAAAGAAAGTGCAGAAATTCAGGTATTTGCTTTACATTAAATAAAAAAATAGAAAAAATCAGGCAAAATGTAATTAGGGACATATAATCCCATCCCAGAGGATATGATGACCAGATGATATTTGGAGCTGATTCAGCAATGCACCTAAACAAACTCTCAGGTCCCACTGCCTTCAATCAGCAGAGGCCCTCTGGATCTTTAACACAGTGGTTATCGTGATCCTGGAGATATCCTACATTTTGCCAATTTTGGAACAACTTGTTGCTATCTGAGGGGATATTTTCACGTTTCATCATCATTCATGTTGCTGAAGTCATTTCATCTACATACTTCCAAGCACATGAAGACAGTAATCGCAACAGTGGCTTTTGAAGATATGAGAATGTAAATATTACTGACGGACAGGAAAACCTACAAAGTGTATTTGTTGCTGGACTAGTGCTTTTATTCAAAACAAGGTAAAAACCCCCGAATTATTTCCCCTTGGTGTTTTCTTTAAAACTCACTGTTCTCCCACTGGTATTTGGAGAAAAAGGAGTATCAGGACGACACAATCTCCATTCCTCCTAGACTGCTGACATGGAAAAATGTCTATTTTTCTAGGAAGAAAAAACACCCCAAAATATCAAAACCCAACCAGTTTTACTTTCCTGGCTGCCAGAAAACCAAACCCAGTATTGTTTATCTAGAAATTGGTACAGCTAATGAGAGATCTTTACGAGACAAAAATCGTGGGGCAGGATTCCATTTCATCAAGCTGCCTAGAAATATTTGGCCAATTGCCATAAGACTAATCTGCTCAGGGGAAGAAAAAGTACATCCCAAAAGCTACATTTGCATCTTTCTTCTTTGCCTGGGAGATGAGCAGCTGAACTACAGAAGCCTAGTTCACTTGACCAAAGATCTCCTTTGGTGTCCAACAGGGCATAATCTCACCCCACAGCCTTTTTTGTCAGTAAAGATCTTCACTCACAGTGTTCCTCCTACATTATTGGGCCACCAGCTATTGTAACTTGGAGATACTTTACGTTTTTGAGGCCTTTGTAATTAGATCAAGTTGGAGTTACTGTAGGAGCAGGTGAGAAGCATAAACACAACATATGGTTGCTTAAATCATCTCCTTTGAATATAAAAAGCCTTGAAAGGTGGCAGAGTTTTCTTCTTTAGTGGGAGAGAACAAATAAAAACCCCATCAATATGAGATTGGTTTACTCTGTGTTTGTAATGGAAATAAGGCTGTGGGATCATACCTAAGTACTCACACAAATGTGTGCTAATTTCCTCCTCCATGATACCATCAACAAACTTACATTACATTTATCATGGGATGAACATCTTCTCTCAGAAACACAATTTCTACAGATTTCAAGAAAATAGGCGGCTTGGTAAAGAGAAATATCCTATAAAAGGTGATGGAGAGAAATACTGTAACACAAGTTCCACATGTGTCAGGCAACCCAAATGTTAGAAAGATGTTACAATGAGATAAAAAAGGGAAAGGTTACAGCCCTTATTTTTGTCCTTTGCTAAGCCAGCCATATGTCAGTGACTTAGGGGTACCTTTACTCAGGAGTCTGAGGTTTCCTGGTAGAATCAGAGGGTAATTATCTGCCCTAACTTGACAAATCAGAGACTTAGAGAAGCTGTTCATATCTTGCCTGATTGCAGCAGCACCAGATTTTATATACGGGAAGATGAGGGAATTTGCACTTCCTTCTTTAAGGCATGTTGCTTTAAGTTTGGAGGCAATAAATCCTAGGCTCATCAGAGTGGACACAAAGCCCTTTCTTGAGGCAGTGAAGATTAAGAGAGTCTGCTCCCTTCTCTCATCCTGGCTCTCACAACACAAGCAAAGCACACAAAGCTCATAGCACTGTCTGGTTCACTCTTCACTAAGAGAAAGAAGTTTTTTGTGTTGTTAATTGAATATGAAAGTATCTTGAAGGAATATTTTCCTTCAAGACCAGATCAATGTAATAGCCTTGGAAAAAGCAGTTTTAGATTTGAAACTGCATATGAACGGTTGTAGTTGCTTTTGAGTAAACTGAAAAGCAACAGTAAGACCTATAGCTTTGTTACTTGGACCAGGATATCAGCAGAGGCAGAGACTTGGCAGAAATACAGGGAAACTGCTGCCTATAGCCCAAGTGACTCAAGCTCACCTTACCTGCTCTCCCTTGATCTTTGTCAATCCACCCAAGAATAATCGGTTAAGTTAATCCCTCATGACATAGCCTGTCATTTTACCTTACCAATGCAGTTACATCTGAAAAAACCCCATGCTTGCCACTTCAAGTAGCCATAAAAAGACATTGCAGTCTCCTTGCACAAAATCAAGTGTGAAACAGACTTAATTGACACAGGGTGAATGTTATTTCATATTATATCCTTTGTATTTAAACTTGTAAAGACAGTAGAATCAGCTTCCATGGCAATAAAATATTTTTACAATAATGTACATTTATATAATTTATCTCAACAGCTCAGCAGCATTAAATCAAAGGATGAAAGGTTAACAGAATATGTTTTCAGATTGTTGGTCTTGGCTAGTAGAAACATAAACTTCTTTTACTAATGTTTTGAATGCTTACCAGTCGTAATGTAAGCCTTATGTCGCCAGACAAAAACATGCCATTCTTCTGAAAAATTCTGCTCATTCGGACAAATCTTCTGGTAACAGCATACAGGTAAATAACACCCCAAGCTACAGATTGTAAAGACATTAGGTTTCCACTTAGCAAATAGCTAAAAAACCCAACACTGTCCTGCTATATAAATTAGTATCAGGAGTCTTATAGTTTCAAATACTGTAAGATCGATGGAAGAATTTCAGTATTAGTAATAACTGCTATAAGAGCTCAGTTTGGAAGGCAGACACCCATCCATACCAAAAAAGCACATAAAACCTGCCATGGTCTCTATTGCAAGGAAAACAAACAAACAAACACTGAGTCAAGCTATGAAATGTTTTTACCAGTACTAGATCAGTGCCTGCTCTCTACAATACTTACATTTATTGACCTTTAGCTTGCTTCCGTCTACTGGAATTGGATCCATATAATCCCAATAATACTCATATGACCAAAAATACTCAGAGGAGTTTGTTCTGTTGGCCATTTCAGCAGCGCATTTTAAACCAGCTCAGAACTCCAACCAAACACTTTTTCTCATTGTACTTCAGCACCCTCAGAAAGAGATTGCATAACTGATGCCTATGTAAATCACTCTGGGGTCCTGCAGCTCAAGGACTGACTTGGTACTGAAAAACATCTAGCAGCAATGAATATTAATGTCTGCCAGATATGTCACAACAGCCCATAAAATGTAATCCTCACTTCCTGGTGGGCAGCTGTGCTGTTCCTCAGCATATTTTAAACTGAGACAGATGTCAAGTAACCCAAGTATGGCCAAGTGCCAGCTGGATTACAAACCATTCCCTCTCAGAAACTTGCAGCAATGCTGCATACTCTGGGGTTACTGAAAACAGCTGGGCTGAGAGGCACATCTGGATTTCTCTTGGTGTAAAGAACTAACTAAGACCTGACACAATGCTACATAAATAAACCATGTATTGGAATAACCATGTAATTTGCTTTGCTACTTCTTTATCACATGATAATAAACCTAAGGTAGCTTACATGTATCTAAAGGGGGAGTGTCAGCAGGATGGGACTGGACTCTTCTCAGTGGAGCCCAGCAACAGAAGGGGCAATGGGCACAAATTGGAAGATAGGCGTTTCCATCTACACACAAGGATAAGCCTTTTTTTTCATAGGATGACAAAGCACTGTGATGGGCTGCCCAGTAAGGTCGTGGAGTCTCTGGTGACTTTCAAAAGGTGCCTAGTTGTGTTCTTCTGTGACATTTATGATTGTCTTCACAGGTCCTTTCCAACTTCTACCATTCTGCGGTTCTGCTTCCTCATTCCATTCACCCGGAAAACAACGGATGGAAAGGTGGGCTCGCAGCCGAGACAAAGTGGAAGGTGTTTGGCCCGCAGCTATCTTTTATGGCCGGCCAACACACGCAAAGGTGCTTCCCTAGGAGATTCACAGCACAGGAACTGCTCCTGCTAAACGTGAAGACGACCCTCAGTCCGCTTCCGCTTTGAGCTCTGAAGCCCAGAGCTGCTCGTCCGGCAGGGTTCAGGAGACCAGAAACACAAGCAAGGCACAAGAGGCGCCCAGTTGGCTAACAGCATCGCTCAACATACTGATCGACAGCGTTTCCTTGCCTCAGCTCTCCAGCCCCAGCCCTGAGGCAGCGGGGCGGCGACAAGCGCCAACCGCGTCCCCACACAGCACCGCTACCGGTTGCGGGGGCGGGGCCTCAGCGTACGGGGTCGAGGGGCGTCAGTGCGTTGGTACCAGGGGCCCTCGAGCGGGGTCATGTGCGCTCTGGGGCTACCGCGATGGGTGGGGCGCTGCGGGGCGCGCGGACGTCACTACCGGTTCCGGCGCGGGCGGTTCGAAGGCGATGGCGGACGCGCCGTCGCGTCCGCAGGTGCCGGCAGCGGAGCTGGATCCTGCTCTGCCGCTACAGGAGGGCGACCGGGGGTGGGTAACGTCATCATCATCATCATCGGCGGCAGAGCAGCAAGAGCGAGAGGACGCAGTTCAGCAGCCCATGGTGTTCTTGTGCGGGGGCTGCAAGCGGCCGGTAGGCGACACGCTGAGCTGGGTGGCCAGCGACGAGGAGACGGGCTGCATCTTGCTGCGTAGTGAGTAACACCCCCCGCGCCCTCCCGGCCTGCACCGCCGCCCCTTGCTCACCCCCTCCCTCTTTCCCTCCCTCCCACCCTCCCTTCCTGTGCACAGGTGTGAGCTCCAGTGTGTCGGTGGACGAGGAGCAGAAGCTGTCCAAGCTGCCCGGAGAGAGCGGATGGTGAGGAGAGGTCCTGGTGCTTCGCGGTTGCTCTGGGATGGGGGCGAGGGCCCGTTCTCAGTCGAGTCTTTTAGGGGGTCCCTTCTAACCCTGACTGACTGTATGACTTGATCTAGGTGATCCTGCTGTGGCAGTGGGATTGGACTGGATGATCTTTCTAGGTCCCTTCTAATCCCTAATAATTCTATGAAGAGGCTCATAAAACCAGAGGAGAGACACACAAGTCATCTGAGAAAAGAAGGCTCTGCCTTATTGTGGCCTTCCAGTACTTATAAAAGGGTGGCTGCAAGAAGATAAGGACAAACTTCTTAGCAAGGCTTTTTACAACACAACAAGGGATGATGTGTTGGTGATGGTTTTAAACTAAAAGAGGGTAGATTAGGCTGGATATAAGTAAGAAATCTTTTACAATGAACATGTTGAAACAATGGGACAGGTTGTACAGAGAGGTAGTATAGGCTTCATCCCTAGAAACTTTCCAGGTCAGGCTGGACAGGACTCTGAGCAATCTAAAGATGAGTGGCTGAGGGAGCTGGGACTATTTGGTCAGAAGAAAAGACAAGGGAGGCTTTATCGCTGTCTACAGCTACCTGGAAGCAGGTTGTAGACATTAGGAATTAGACATTAGGAAAAACTTCTACATTGAAAGGATCATCAGGCCTTGGAACAGGCTGCCCAGGGAGACGGTTGAATTGTCACCCTTGGATATGTTTAGTAGTCGTGTAGGTACAGATCTTAAAGCCATGTTTTAGCAGTGAGACTTGGTAGAGTTGGGCTAATGGTTGAACTCTATGATCTCAAAAGTTTTTTCCAAGGTAAATCATTCTGTGATTCCATTTCCTTGCTCACTGCAGGGAGGTTGCACTAGTTAATCTTGGACTAGATGCCTTCCAACCCAAAGTGTTCTGTCGATGCTTTGCCAGGTACTGTTTGCCATGGCATCGACAGGCAGGAGTGGGCATGTTTTCCTGGTGCAGGGAGCTGGGCCTGGGAAGACTTATTTCAGGTGGTCTGTACAAAGTGCTCGTTTGTTGGTCTTGCTGAGGTCAGCTGGCCTGAGAAGCCTCTGGGAATGAAACTGAAAGATGAGTGCTCATAGTTAAACTGTGTAAAGCAGGAATGAATACTTAAAAATGTAATCATTTGCTGTGATTTTTTTTTTTTAGAATAGGAATAGGAAGAGGAGCTCTTTTATTTTCTCCTGGATAAATGTTACATACCTTATTTACAGCATGATGGAAACATTATTCTGCTCTGGCTGCTCAGTGACACTTGGCAACATCTACAGATGTACCCCAAAGCATCTTGACTACAAGAGGGATTTGTTCTGTTTCAATATTGATGCGATCGAAAGGTAAAGGCAGAATTTTTACTGATAAGCCTGCCAGCTGCACTTGACTCACCAGACATCATACTTGTGGGATGCTCCCATTAATAGTTGTGGCAGCAGAGGTAGCTGTTTCTAAAACTGCTCCTAGAGTGGTTCTTTGTGTATTACTATTGCCAGCACCATAGTGCTGAAGTATGAGAAACATCTGTGTAATGCTAGACAAATCCTAGGGGGAAAAAAAATGAGGGCTGCTTTTGTATGAGAAATTGCAAGAAAATTAACACTAGGTGCACAATACAGAAGGGTTCCTTCCCAGAACAGCAGAAGAGACTAAAATGAACCTACAGTCACAGGTAGTACCAAACTAGCCTGCCTGTGAGCTCTTAGGGCTAAATGTTATCAGCACAGAATGTGGGCAAAGGGGCTTAATCAGAATTTAGAATGAGGTCTGACCTCTGCTGATCGCCTGCTTTTTCTTTGCTAAGCAAACCTTAAGACTGAGTATGTGCTTGAGACTCTCACTTATCTTATAGTTGAAAATTGTCTAAAAATTAACTTGTGGTAGATCAGTTTTAACTAACTTATAGCACTTAAAAGAGGTCTTAAAAGACACTGCAATAACTATATCCTAAATAAAGTCTCCACACCAGAATGTTTTTATGCAAGCATTAATCTAGGAAACAGTGATAGTTTGCCTTTATTTCTCTCTGGGATAGTTCTAATATTTCTGCTTCAAGTTCCAAATTATTCTGCTGTATCTATGGGGATGTTCACCTTCTGACTCTGGATGGATGTTTTTGTCTCTTTCCACGGCTATGACACTTTGCTTTTTTCAATGGCAGTAAAATTCTCTGAAACACTAATATGGTCAGTAACAGTGAAAGCTGGTTTTACCACTATTCTCAATGCCTGCTAATTCTCTACACTGTTCTCATACCTGCATAATTTGTCACCAAATCCTGCAGCAGTAAACTCATGACTGTCACTTGGGGTTCTAACTTCCATAAGATGTTGGTGGCTTGGTAGTTCTTTGCTTAAAACCTGTTTTCGTTCCACCATACAGTTTGTCACAAGATTGCCAAATGTGCGTGTTGGAGTTTTTGATGCTGGAGTCATACTTGTACTTTGCTACCCTATTACTCATGATCAATGAGAGCAATTGATGAATGGATACCTTTAGACTCAGAGGCACTTGATCTAAACTGTAGTATATCAGTTACATTCTAGGATCCTCAGAAAAGCATGCGACTACTGATGAGGAACCTATAACTCTTGAAAGTCGAGCTGTTGTTGAAGATGTGCTACAAAGGGTAAGATTTAACCGTATTCTGTATTTAAATCACCTCGATGAAATCTTAATATCCATAACTAGTTTCTACAGAACAGTTTATTTCACCCAGGTCCAATTATTTAACATATACTGATAATACTTCATGCTATTAGTGTCTTGTGTTACACCAGTTTTTGAGTAACTTTTCTTTAAAATTTAATGGTAACTAGTATTTTATTTTTATCAAGCACGGTACTACATTCCTATCGATGTCTGTCAGTAATAAAAACATTTAGTTTCTAATGGTTCTAATTCAGTTTTCTAGATTTTCACTTAACTTTGTTTTACTCATGTCTCTTCTGTCTTTCATGTAAACAGACTTAATGTTTTTGCTGTAACTTTGTATTGAAGTACTACAGAATAAATTAATTTTGTATTTTACTTTCCTGAAAACTTGTGGTTGCAAGTAGGGAGACTTGAGCGCGTGTGGCGTGATCTGGCTGATGATTGACTGCAAAAGCTGAATGTGTGGATATGACACAACTATAGATTTGAGAAAGCATGGAGAGTTAATGTTATAGTTGAGTGAACTTTCAGACTGTGAAAGTGGCAGGAACAGAATCAAATAGAATTGATGACGCAATTCTTTGTATTGTCGAATTCTCTTCAGAGCTACGTTTCCCCCTTTGTGTTACAGGCAGAAACTATATTAAGGGCTCTGGAAGCAAGACTGACTGCTCTTGAATCGAGTGTGGCCTCCCTTCACAGTGCCTGAAAGAAATTACGCACAGGAAGGTGAACTGTAAGAAAATGTTGTATGTGGAACTCGTCCTTGTAATCCTCTGGAATTTGTGGGAACATTTTGCAAGTTGTACAAAAAACTGAAAGACATTGGTGGCTCATGCTGTGGTAGAACACTGCTGACTGTGAGTCTTCACCAAGGACAGGGATTTCCTCCCCTCTGTTAAGAGGATACCCTGGAAAGAAACAGTATTTTAATCAAGTTTCTGTGGACTTGTGGTTTATATGTAAATAATTATTTAATTTTTGAATCTCTGAAAGCAAAGGATTTATTTCCTGACTTTCTTGCGGTTTGGTCTCTGTTCTGCTGGGAATGCATCTCCTTCCTAAAACAATTAACAAGAATAATCCCTGGGATATCTGAAGTAGCATTTATCTGATTTTTCTTTTCTCTGCAGCTTGTTTCATCTGTGCTCAGAGATGGAAATAGCACAGTAACTATGGGGTAGTTTGTTTGTTCTTTTGGAAGCCTAATCTTAAAATGTAATGTAAAAGAATGCTTTAAAAGTGTTCAATTAAGTAGTCTTTCTGTGCAGTACTGAAGCCTTTATGCAAAGTTTGGGATATATTTGAGCAATTAATTAAAAATGCTAATCAAAACTACTTGTCAGTATTTTGTTGTTTTAATGGCGATGTGTCAGTCTGACCTTGCTGCCAGAGAAGGTTATAGGGCAGATCATCTTCAGTGCCATCAAACAGTATTTCAGGACAACCACGTGATCAGGCATGGTTAGCATGGGTTTACAAAAGACAGGTCCTGCTTGGCTAACCTGATCTCCTTAGTCAGTGACAAGGTGACCCACTCAGTGGATGAGAGAAGGGCTGTGGGCATTGTCTGTGTGGACTTTACTAAAGCCTTTGACACAGTTTTCCACATCACTCTCCTGCAGAAACTGTATGTTTGTGGCTTGGATGGACTTATACTTCACTGAATAACACCTGACAGGATGGACAGGCCCAAAGAGTGGCAATGAAGTAAGACACAAGTGGTAGATGTGTGTCATTATATATAGAGTATGTTTTTGTCGAGAAAGTTAACAACTGGTGGCATATCTTTTCAGGCATAATGCTTTTTACACACACACACACACATATATGTGTAGTTCCTTTTCCTGGTTTTGTAAAATTTATTTTTAGAGATTAACCTGTTCAGTTTTTTTTAACCAAAGATTGAGGCAGGACAGCATAATCTTTTACATCTACATTCCATCAAAATAGCAGCACTAGAAGTGAGAGACTGTGTAACCTTAAATTTATCACCCTGGAAGCAGTTTTCAACGTGGGTTCTCTTAGTCCAGTTACATTAAGACTTATCCATTTTTAGATCTGTCTTTTGATGGAAAGAATCGTATTTGCTGGCCTCAAGCAGCATCTATAGCTTTAACTACAAAGGGCAGCAAACTGTGGTTCAGAGCAAGTTCTCTAAATAGATTAGCCATAATAGATTAATATATATAACCCCATATATTGCTACTATGTGTAATGAACATAGTGTATATATGTAAGCAACTATTCAAAATAAAAAATGGTTGCTAATCAGAAGGTAAGCATGTGAATTCTATAACTACTTTGCTTTTCTAGCTGTTTTTGGAAAAGTACCTGCTGAACAAGAAAGAATGAAAACAGTCCTGTGTCCCTAAACTAACGTGCAGAGACTCACTGCAAAGAATCTGGATTAGAGTGATTGTGCAACAGAATGTACACAGGTAACACACTTTAAAAGTACAGGCTAAGTAACCATTTTTCCTCTTTAGTGTTTTGGTGTGTATCTTCTTTTTTAATTGAGTACCTTCATTTAGTATCAGTGTGTCTTTAGAACAGTGTTGGCATACTGTAAGTGGGAGCTTGAGTATTTAACGTAACAGACTTCCTTAAAATGGCACTTTCACACTCTACGTGGTTGACAGCTGCTGTTTTGTTAAGGTGTGCAATGAACGGTGTAAATTTAGAATTGTATATGGATGTAGAGATACTCATATCCACACGGGGAAATAAATCGGGGTTTTTATATTGTTCCAAGAAACTGAAATGTCTTTTTTTATTGTGAAGTTCAATTAAGAACTACTCTCTTGAGTATTTAAGGGAGTTAAAAGTAATATAAAAGACAGTTTCTATGTTTAAATGTATAAATGTACACTATAGTACACTTGAACGTTTTATTTAAACGTTACAGAAAACGGTAGTTGTTCTCTAGCCAGGCATAGAAGCAAAGTTTCAATGTCCCAGAAGGATGTACAGTATACAGTTGGGTGTAAAACGTATTTCCGTTTGCCTAATAAGCAATGCCTGTTACTGGGGAGACAGTTCCTTCTGTATCAGTTCCTCAGTTTCTAGCCCTGAGTGCCAGACGAATAAGACGTGTAATTCTCCTTTGGGGAAATCAGCATGGTCTGTGGTACACTTCTTTGTGTTTGTTGTAGGAACTTTGTGCATTATGTGCTGGGGGAGGGAAAAATACCACTTTGTTTAACTTTGTGTATAACAAATCACGTGTTCATAACAGCCGGGGTTTAGTTCAGGTGCAACTGCTTTGTAGCTTGTTCTAATTATGCCCTGTAGAGAGAAAGTGGTATAATGTACAATATGTGTCTTCAGAGGACTGGAATTGAGGTTTCAGTCTTTCCTAATTCAAACTGTTAAGATTTTCTTCTGTAACTTGAGAATGACCTTAAAACAGTTATAAAAATACCAAGCAAGGCTTCACATATACAGAATCCACTAGAAGGAAAGGAATGAGGATGCAGAAGACAACATAGTCCATACAGTATGTATTTGAGGATGGACAATGTTGTGTTCTATATCTTAAACATAACCATTGTCACACAGACACACAGAAGCTATCACAGGCATGCTAAGAATTCTGTATATGCTTAGGAAAGATAAACACTGGGAATTGACTTAGATGAGACAGGAGCTTTTGTAAGCTATTTTTGAAGGGGTGATGGGGAATAGAGAGATAAGGTATGTTTTAGACACAGTGTTCCTTTTCCTGCTGTAGAGCTGGAATGTCAGTGTGTCAGAAAGACTGGTTATCTTCCTGAACTGCTTAATGTAAACACCTCCCCGTGTCCTGTGTCTTAGCCCCAAGTAACGGCAACAGAAACCTTCCCACACAGTACCTGCTGGCATCCTGGCTCCTGTTACTGAAAAAAAACAACCAAGGTGTTTGTTTCTGGTTGAAAAAGCAATGGTTTGTCTCCTTACTTCCAGACTTTGTCTATCCTAGCCCGTGTGTCTGTTCTTGAAAAGTTCCTAACAGCTTTCTTTCCGAAACTGGCCTTTCCCAGAAATGCTTGGATGGCTTCAAATAATAACTGGTCAAAGCTTCCATTAGTGATAATTACATTGTAAAACAGAGGCATATCACCTTTGACAGTATCCCTGTGAATGAAACAGAATTGGGAGAACAAGCAGAGATGAAGGTGGACACACTTTTGGCTGTACCGTGAAGGTTCATGAGATGGAATGTTCTTTGACTGAGGTTTCTAGACCAGGACATTTCTAGATCAGAGTCCTTGTGCCTTCCACAGGCAAGGAAAGAGCCTTCTTCCTTGAGTCAAGGTGGACTCCTCATTTAGAGACCTGAGCTAGAAGCATGAAGTGAAATGAACCATTTGGCAGAAACTCCTGATGTCCGGTAATGCCCTGTAGTTTATCCACTTAGGCTTTGAGAATCCAGTAACAGGAAAACTGCCTCCATCAATGCCTCTTTCTTTTCAACTGTCAGGATAGAAACAAGCTAAAGAAGAGCCCAAACTGGAGAAAATGTGCCAGAGCAGAAGAAGCAGGAGGTGAAGAAAACTGGTGCATAATACCGACAGGAAAGCATGACACTGGGAGTAAGCATGAAGAAAATAGATATGTGATTCCAAAAGGAGCAAATCACCTCAGTTGGATTAGTTGCAGAAAGATCTGAACATCAGAATCATTTAGGCCTTGTGTATATGGACAAACTGACAGACAGAGTTACTGGAGAGTAAACTGACACAGCAGATTGTCCTTAGAACAAAATAACTTTTATTCTCACAAAATGTATTGTAATGCAGATGCACGTGGAGTCCTTCATATGAACAAGGCAGCAGATCCTTTGAAAACCTTTATTAGAAGTCTTGAAGGCAGGAAAGCATTGCAGAAAATATATTCTGTAATATGAACATCAATGAAAAACAGTTAATTAAAATCGTTAATTATTAAAAATCTCACTGAAAAAGATAACAGGAAGAAAATAGCAAAAGGAGCTAAGAACCTGGTGTGTGGCTGCGAGGAGAGGAGGTGGCAACGACCAGCTCAGCTCTGGGTGCTTGTTTTTGGCTTTTCTTTCCCTTCTTTTCAGGCGAATGGGTGCTACCTGCTTGGGAACTCCTGAAGAGCGGAGGAGGGGCATCAAGCTCGGGTACTTGCCTGAGCAGCAGTGACTAGCTGGGGGAGGGGTTGCCGTGGAAACCGCGGGACAACCAAACAGAACCCGGTGCCCATGCTGAGAGGACAGAAGGCGCCTTCTCGCTGACGGGATTAAAAAAAAAAATCGGAGAGGGCAGGGCGGTTACCATAAGATATGGTGACTACTTGGACAAAGGCCAGTAGAAAAACCGTGGGCACAGAGTCATTAGTGATTGGAAGGGAACTCGAAAGATATCTAGTCCAATCCCCCTGACACAGCAGCATCACCTAGACCAAGTCACACACGAACACATCCAGGCGGCTCTTAAATATCTCCAGAGAAGGAGACTCCACAACCCCCCTGGGCAGCCTGTTCCAGTGCTCCATCACCCTCACTGGGAAGAAGTTCCTTCTCAGATTGATGCGAAACCCTCTGTGTTCCAGCTTACAACCATTGCCCCTCGTCCTATCACTACATGACATGAAGAGCCCGGCTCCATCCTTTGGGCACCCACCCCTCAAATATTTATAGACATTAATGAGGTCACCCCTCAGTCTCCTCTTCTCAAGCTAAAGAGACCCAGCTCCCTCAGCCTCTCCTCATAAGGGAGGTGCTCCACCTCCTTCATCATCCTCATTGCTGTATGCTGGACTATCTCCAGCAGCTCCACATCCCTCTTGAACTGAGGAGCCTGGAACTGGACACAATACTCCTTCAGACTATGACCCACTCCTGGTCTTTCAAGTGGGTAGTGACAACGCAACAATGAGAGGCTCGTGATCAATTAAAAGAGATTTCAGGACCTTAGGGCAACTGCTGAAGGGATCATGAGCTCAAGGTGTGTTCTTCTCTATCCCTCTAACCTCAGCGATGGATGAGGAACATTTAGGAAGAGCCAGCAGCAAAATTCATGGCTCCGGGACTGGTGTCATCAACAGGGGTTTGGATTCTGCAATGATAGCTCCGTTTACAAGGCACTGGAGTTCCAAACAACCAATGGGATGCACTTGTCCCAGAGGGGGAAAAGGATCCTTGGGCAGGAGTTGGCAGGGCTCATTGACAGGGCTTTAAACTGGGTTGGAAAGGAGAAGGGGTAAATAGTCTCCTGCTGGCTGGTGACAAACACTGGGGCGGCTCACCCGTGGCAGAGGGATGGAGAGCCAATTAGGGTTCTCAGCTTGCCCTGGGGCAAGCCAGGGATGATGCATCAGGACAGTCTGTGGAAATCAAGGGCAACTGGCAAGAGGAGGACAGGGCCAGCCCAGCTNCAGCCTCTCCTCATAAGGGAGGTGCTCCACCTCCTTCATCATCCTCATTGCTGTATGCTGGACTATCTCCAGCAGCTCCACATCCCTCTTGAACTGAGGAGCCTGGAACTGGACACAATACTCCTTCAGACTATGACCCACTCCTGGTCTTTCAAGTGGGTAGTGACAACGCAACAATGAGAGGCTCGTGATCAATTAAAAGAGATTTCAGGACCTTAGGGCAACTGCTGAAGGGATCATGAGCTCAAGGTGTGTTCTTCTCTATCCCTCTAACCTCAGCGATGGATGAGGAACATTTAGGAAGAGCCAGCAGCAAAATTCATGGCTCCGGGACTGGTGTCATCAACAGGGGTTTGGATTCTGCAATGATAGCTCCGTTTACAAGGCACTGGAGTTCCAAACAACCAATGGGATGCACTTGTCCCAGAGGGGGAAAAGGATCCTTGGGCAGGAGTTGGCAGGGCTCATTGACAGGGCTTTAAACTGGGTTGGAAAGGAGAAGGGGTAAATAGTCTCCTGCTGGCTGGTGACAAACACTGGGGCGGCTCACCCGTGGCAGAGGGATGGAGAGCCAATTAGGGTTCTCAGCTTGCCCTGGGGCAAGCCAGGGATGATGCATCAGGACAGTCTGTGGAAATCAAGGGCAACTGGCAAGAGGAGGACAGGGCCAGCCCAGCTGAAGTGCCTCTAAGCAAATACACAGACCTTGGGCAACAAACAAGATGAATTAAGGGCCTCTGTGCTGCTGGGATGTCATGACATAGTGGCTATTACAGAAACTTGGTGGGATGACTCCCATGACTGGAATGTAGGGATAGATGCATACAAGCTCTTTAGGAAGGACAGGCAGGGAAGGAGTGGAGGAGGTCTTGCCATACATATAGAATCATAGAATCATTAGGAATTGGAAGGGACCTCAAAAGATCATCTAGTCCAATCTCCCTGCCACAGCAGAATCACCTAGACCAAGTCATACAGTCAGTCAGGGTTAGAAGGGACCACAGGATCATCCAGTTCCAACTCCCCTGCCATGGGCAGGGACAACCCACCCTTCATCAGGCTGGCCAGAGCCTCATCCAGCCCGACCTTAAACAGGGCCTCCACCACCTCCCTGAGCAACCCATTCCAGGCTGTCACTACTCTCTCAGTGAAGAACTTCCTCCTCACATCCACTCTAAATCTACCCATCTCCAGCTCATTCCCCCCAGTCCTGTCACTACCTGACATCCTAAAAACTCCCTCCCCAGCCTTTTTGTAGGCCCCCTTTAGATACTGGAAGGCCACAATAAGGTCATGTCGGAGCCTTCTCTTCTCCAGACTGAACAGCCCCAACTCTCTCAGTCTGGCCTCACAGGAGAGCTGCTCCAGCCCTCTGATCATCCTTGTGGCCCTCCTCTACACTTGCTCCAGCACGTCCACATCCTTCTTGTAATAAGGGCTCCAGAACTGGACGCAGTACTCCAGGTGGGGTCTCGCGAGAGTGGAGTAGAGGGGGAGAATCACCTTCCTTGACCTGCCGGCCACACTTCTACTGATGCAGCCCAGGATCAGGTTTGCCTTCTGGGCCACAAGTGCACACTGCTGGCTCATGTTGAGCTTTTCATCCACAAGCACCCCCAAGTCCCTCTTGGGTAGATTTAGACTGGATGTGAGGCGGAAGTTCTGTCCTTGGAGGTGTTTAAGGCCGGGCTGGATGAGGCTCTGGCCAGCCTGATCTAGGGTGGGGGTGTCCCTGCCCATGGCAGATGGGTTGGAACTGGAGGATCCTGTGGTCTCTTCCAACCCTGACTGATTCTATGATTCTATAACTTCTTCCCAGTGATGGTGACAGAGCACTGGGGAGGGCTGCCTTGGGGGTTTGTGGAGAGGTTTGGAGCTCTCCTGGACGTGTTCCTGTGCAGCTTGATCTGGGGCATCCTGCTGTGGCAGGGAGATTGAACTGGATGATATTTCGGGGGCCCTTCCAATTTCTAATCTTCTTTGATTCTGTGATACTAGCAGGGCTGTTTGTTTTCATATCCATATGATCTGCAAGAACTGAAAATATTAGACTTGGAACAAACATTGGCTTCTCTTACAGAGCAATGAATTGCAGTGCATTCTTGGTGTAGTTAATTTCTTTAGCAGTCTGGTCACAAATGGTNGTTCTGGGCTCCTCAGTTCAAGAGGGATGTGGAGCTTCTGGAGAGGGTCCAGCAAAGGGCAACAAATATGATAAAAGAGGTGGAGCACCTCCCTTATGAGGAGAGGCTGAGGGAGCTGGGTCTCTTTAGGTTGGAGAAGAGGAGACTGAGGGGTGACCTCATTAATGTCTTTAAATATTTGAGGGGTGGGTGTTGGGAGGATGGAACTGGGCTGTTCTCGGTGTCATGTAGTGATAGGACGAGGGGCAATGGTTGTAAGCTGGAACACAGGAGGTTCCACATCAGCCTGAGAAGGAACTTCTTCACGGTGAGGGTGACGGAGCACTGGAATGGGCTGCCCAGGGAGGTTGTGGAGTCTCCCTCACTGGAGATATTCAAGACCTGACTGGATAAGTTCCTGTGTGACTTGGTTTAGGTGATCCTGCTGTTGCAGGCGGATTGGACTAGATGATCTTTCGAGGTCCCTTCCAGTCCGTAGTGATTCTATGATTCTATTAATCTAGTTATAATGATGTCCCAGTTATAGGAAATTCCCATTAATACAGTTAAGATTGTTGCGTAGATTTTATAGCATCTCCCCCTGCTCTGTTGTGAGAATGTGCCTCTGTTCTGTGGTGAAGGGTCTTTTGTTCCCTCAGATGGGACGGTGCAGGTAGTTCAGCATCCAGATTCTTTTTCAGGAGATGTACTTTCTGATTGTTTTACAAACACTATAATGAAATGGTAACAGGCTAGTGAAATCCATGTACGGTATAATGCTTTGGGGTAACAATTGGAGATACACAAAACTAATCTAAATCTGAAAACAAACTTTAAAGTGCTAGGCAGCTCTGCTATTAAGGGTGAAGCAAACAAGATTACAGAATCACAGTATGGTGGGGGTTGGAAGGGACCTCTGGAGATCACCTAGTCCAATCCCCTGGCCAAAAGCAGGATCACCCAAGGCAGGTCACACAAGAATATGTCCAAGTGGGTTTTGAAAGGCTCTTACATAGCCTTGTGACTCTTTTTTGTAATTCGGCCACCTGGCACAACAGGTCGTCTGTCTGTGTCCACCTTATGCAGTTACTTACCTTCAGAACAGTAGAAGCATCTAGACACCTGTTGTAAGCCACTGCCTGTGCTGAAGTGTTCTTTCTGCTCACGTCTGTTGGAGTGGATATGTCAGACTTCCCAGATGCTGTCTCCATGACAGCACTGGTCTCAGCTCCCAGATGAGTACCTACCATTTCAGTGGGTCTCTGGTGCCCCCCCTGCTCTGTGGATGTGGGGAGCATCAGCAGGATGCATGGTGCTGCTGCATACAATGCCAGCTGCTCTCCCAGTTGCATGGACACAAGCCGTCCTCATTCTGCACAGAATGGCCTCTTCCAGTGTCCTCGTGTTTCAATCTCCTGCTCCCAGCTGTGTCAGCCTCAGCGTCTCGAGCAGTTGCTGATGGCTCTTTGCAGGTCTCCTTGTCCTTCTTAGGCTTTCCCTGGCTCTGAGAAACATATCCTCATCTGCCTCAGCCTAGCACAGCGCCACTGAACTTACTGTTGCTGCCACCTCTGTGTGGCATTCTGTGTGGATGAGACTATAGTCAGCTGACTATTGGTGTCACACCTACTACCAAGCTAAAGAAGTTCAAGACCAGCCAAGCACAAACCACATTTTTCAAACCCTTAAGCCTATTATTGCCATGGGAATACAAGGGCTTTGGCCTGCTGACAGCAATGGTGATGGTGTATTGACTGTGCTGTGGGCCTACGATAGAAGGAGGGCTTGCCAAGCAGCATCCTGGCAATTCTTGCCATATGTTTCCCAGGGCTTCCTACCATGTGGCCAGAGGAGTGGAGTATCATCAGCTTGAAAAGGAGCACAGAAACACAATTGTGCTTTCTTCTAAGTTAACGTGAACTTCAGGCTCAGCTAAGTCACCCAGGAGAGCAAACCTATGTAATTTTACATTATGGAGCTTTGTGTTTACTTCTAGGACAAAAGCAGTGGGGACATAAATCAAGAAAGATTCTCTTGAATTTGTTTTCTGCTGGTGTGAAAGCTACACCCCCCTCCTAGCCCTTGAGAGCTAGCTGTTATAGAAGGATGACAGAGAAGATTTGTTCTAAATCTTTTTGTAAACAGGGAGCAAACACTTCCCAATGTGGCAAATAGATTCAAATAATAGGGAATTAAAAACCAGAAATGCATTTAATTTGGCTTTTCTGACTTGTTTTTAGCTGTGCCAGACTGCCAAATTTACATTATGTTACTGAACGTCACACGAATCTGCTCTGTTAGTCAAGCAACTTCACTTTAAACATGTAAAAATAATTTTCTATGAGGTTTTCTTTTCTGATGATAAATTACTGTGAGAGTTTCAGGCACAGATGTGTTTCTGGTGATGTTTCAGGTGAAAGATTTAAGCAGTGGATACCAATTTTATGGAAGCTAGGACAGGGAGGCTGTTCCAGCACTAGGCATAGGGAGTGCAGCTCCTGGAAGACCATATTCCTGCTTGGTGAGGGTGGTGGTGATACTGAAAAGGACTATACGGTGGCTTAGGTTGGCCCTAGGGACCCTCAGTCTGGCAGAGCAAGAGTGAGCTATGCTTTGGGCTGCAAACTGGGCTAGAGTGGTACTGGAATCGAAGTGTGTGATACTGAACAGAATCTGCAAGACACCTCCTATGCGCTCAAATGAAGGATTCTCCATGGCTGGAAATGTATGAAGTAAGCGTTGTCCTCACTGGCTGTGGGTTTTAGCAGAGGCCCTGGACTGTGGGTGCCTGGGTGGCATGGTTCAGAGCAGCCCCTGGGAGGTGCAGAGTTTGCTGTTCAAACTTCACCTATCAGGGGTTGTGTATGCACCGGCTTCCCATGGCCTGTTCTGGACAGTTTTTACCTTCAAGCCCAAATTTAAACCATGAACAGACAACAACAAACCCAGAGATGAGAGCTGGGTTTGGACAACCATCTTCAGGCATCCAAACAGAAGATGTGTTGTTATGCGGCTGGCAAGTGTCAATGTGCAATCAGTCTAGTGCTGACGCGCAGTTCAGGCTCAGGTGCCTTGGTGCTTCCGAAAAAACTGTGCTTAGATGTTCTCCTGGGAAGTGAACTTTGGGCAACCACTCTATTTGTGTGAACTTTTACCCAAATGACTTGTTAATACGCAATTGCCAGTCTGATACACGTTTCATTTACAGCACAGCAACACAGGCTCCCTGACCTTCCAGTGCACCTCTGGGGACCCGTGATGCCTCCACACTTTCCCGGCGAGGCCAGGAGAGGGCACATCTCCATAAGAGATTTCCCTGCTGCTTAGCAGAGACAATTAGGATTTTCCTCTCCGGATCATTCTACTCAATCAGGACTCCGGGGTTTTTTTCGCTGCGTAGAGCTGCCGGTTTTTTTTTGCTTTTCTTTTTTCATCTATTTATTCTTCAAGATGAATTTTCAGCCTAGCTGGAGATTGCCAGCTGCCTTGCTTTGTTACTTGGAGGTGTAGGTAGGAGTTGAATAAATACCATTTAGACTTAAAACTATGAAGACAGTCACAAAGGAGTCTGCAGGGCTCTCATCTGTTACTTCCCTGGGGGTCCCTTGGGGAGGGTGTGCTGTTATTGGTGGGATGCTTTCTACGACAAAAACCCCAAAACAGCTGAACAAGACAGATTTATCTAATCTTGAGAGTAAATTGGTGCTCACATCTGTGTTTTGTTTCTGATTTATCAGATGTTACAGAAGCGACAAAATGCAGTGATCATTCGTTTAATGCATCTTGAGGAGCAAGTTTCCGTTATTTGGCAGAAACTAAAATGATTTCGCTTATCTTTAGGTAAGGTTAAAAACAGGAAAACTTGCCTATTTAAGGATTTTATAAATAGACAGTAATATTTAAGTTTTTTCCCCGTTTTCAGTGGCACTGTAATACTCTGAAAATGAGCTCACAGCCTAAATTTTGGATGACAAACTGCACACTACTATCTAATTAACAATGCTGACAAATCTCAAACAGCCCCTAAAACAACCAAAATATCTACCAGCTGAGTATGTATTTAAAACTATCCCAGGACACAGTGCCTTCATGCAGTGATTCCTGTATAAGCAGTAATAGATTCTTCATTGTTCAGACTTCAATTGCTTTCTGCATTTTGTTTCCAAATCACCAGGGTCTGCATCCTCTTCTGAGCTGTGAATAGCACAAGTGCAGAGAATGCTGGATTTAAGGTGAACCATGAAAACCCAGTGGTTCTCTGGAACTACTGCTTGTTCTAGTGGCTGTTCTTTAAGCCTTGCACAAGCAGCTCTGCATTATATTAGGCTAGCAGGGCTTTCTCAAGAACAGCTGATGAGAAAGAGGGGCTTAAGCTTACAGAGCTTCATATTTGAGCAGGAGTTAACAAAGACTTGGAAGTGGTCTGCAAACACATAAGCTCTTCCTGGTTGCTGCTATCACAAATCTTTTCTTAAAGCATCTCCTTCCCCACCCAAATAAATAGAGGGCTAGTCTGGCTTAGCTGTGAAAGTCCCCATTCATAACGCTGCTCTTAAACTTCAGGCTGCTTATTTTATCTAGCCTGGTGTTCATGCACCCTTGGTGGAGTATTAATACAGCTTTTTAAGCACAGTGAAAGCCATGTATCTGGAGCCAGGATTCAGGGACACAACTGGTGAACCACTATTCTTATTTGGATGGTGCTTTGTGTGCAGAGCTAGTTAGTCCCAAAGGCATTATTCAGCAGAAATAAGCCATACTGAATAACCTGCCAAAAGGTGGGTGGACCAGGACAAACACTGGCCATTCAGGTGTAAACTGCCAATTGTCTTTGTTAGCTGTCCTGAGTAAAAAGAAGTAAAATCCAGGTGATTATTTGTTGATGGAGAGTCCTTACTGCTTAGAAGGTTCTGCATTAACATCGGTGGGTCAGCCAGAAGGAAAGCATATATATGCATGTACAGCATGAGACTGTCATCCCTCATGGTTTAAGGAGCTCGCACTCTGCTCACCCCATGCCTATATCATACAGACACAGTGCTGTGAGCATGCTGCTACTACAGGGCAAGCAAAGAAAGAGCCATCTAGGAGTTCTCATCCCTCAGTGGCATATGCGCCAGGTTACTGCCCTCTCCTTGCGCTTGGTGCCACCTGGGCCACCAAACCTGAGTTGTATGTAGAGGAGCCCTTAGCACAGAGAGGCTTGTGTGATTAATTGCAAGTCTCCCTCAAGGAGGGGGAAGGGAAGGGAACTGCAGTCAAGACTCGTAACTACTAGAAATGACTGTGGATGCTCTTGTCTCCCTTTGAATAACAGCGATGTAGTGGTGGCAGTGAGCTCTCTTGTTCAGTACCTGTTCCACTGTGGAGCTGCCAGTGTGTTCTCCCCCAGTCTGGCTGCCTTTTCTGCCCACATTGTCACTTACGTGTTGATAACAAATACAAGCCAGAAGAATAGGCAGGGTCATACTGTTGCGGTCCTGGTTGTGGTGGCCCTTTCACATAATTCCATGTGGGGGCACTCACTAGCCCAAAGACTACAGGACCAGCTGTGTTGGTAGGACCTGCCGTAGTGTGCAGAGCCATGACAGTGCTTCCTGAGTGGCAAAGCGTAGGCATCTCCTGGAGGTCAGAGGCCTGTGGCTCCAGAATTTGCAACATGCATTAGTGACATTTTTTGGATTACTCTGCCTTTGCAAAAAATTACTGGGCCAAGCTAAAGAAACCATTTGGCACTACAACAGGTGTTGTCAGAGCTGGCCCCTTCAGGGGTAAAACACAACTTCTAACAGACATCAGCCTGAGAGTCAGAAAGGAACGGGCCCACAGGACACAGAGCCATCCTCCAGTCTGAAACCACCACAAAAGTGTATGTCAGAATGCTTGCACTAGGAGCCATAGTAACTCTTGAGTTGCTGCTTGCTTTACCCTTAAGAGAATGATCTGTTTGCCCTGGTGACATGTGACAGGTTTTGTGGGGAGGATGATCACAACCTTCTCCTTGAAGACTGTTTTGCTTTGCTTTTCAGCTCTGCATCGTTTGGGAGCCTCGATGCCACAGCTGGCTGTTGTATCTAGAGGGAGAAAAATTGAAGTTGGTGTGATTTTCTGAGAAGCATCCCATGTTTGGAGACTGATAACAGCGCCTGCCATTCCCTGTATTAGTTACAGAGATTTTACCACAGCTTTGTGTTTCTTCTCACTCTCGCTTCTTCAAGGGAGTTTGTATCAGCATTCAGTTTATGAATAACAAAAACCCATGGTGGGGGTGGGATACCTACTGGGTTTGTGTGTTGGTTTTAAACCACTGTATTCTTTACAAAGTTTTTCATAAGGTGGTACCTGTGCAAACATCCCTACTTCTCTCCATCCTTTCCATTTACTATACATCTCCAGCTGGCTGTCACCAAAGCTTGGGTGTCTGAAAGCCGCCTTACTACAGATACTGATCAAAACACAGCCTTGGACAGAGCTATTGTCTGAAAAAGATAATTAACATGAGAATCACATTAGTGTTTCAAATCCTGTACGGATTCTGGTGAAGTCCAGTATTTCCTCCTGGATTCCTGTCTTGCAATAATTGTACTCATGACAGAAAAAAGAAAGCAAACAAATTATTGTTTAGGAAATACCTGAGAAATATTTCCTCTAACAGACAGTCAGCTTCCTACATGTCTCAAGCTACCAAATTGAGACTGAAGAGCAAAATCAATAAAACATTGAATAGGTCATTAGAACTTGCAGGATGTTCAGAAGCTCTTCAGAGGTTTGTGTTCCCTGCAGTGGAGATGCCATCTGCCTTCATTTGCATTAACAGTATGGCCTTTAATAAAGTGTGACTTTCACCTGCTGCCTCTGTAATGGATCCCAGTCCTCGGGAGCTGCAAGTTTTAGGGGAATCAGTTTGGCCTTGGAGAAGCTGTGCAGGTTCACCCCAAAGGGCCTGGGTCCTTTGAAGCCAGCAAGTTTTGCTGGAGATGCGTAGATTTAGACTTGATGTGAGGAGGAAGTTCTTCACCATGAGAGTAGTGAGAGCCTGGAATGGGTTGCCCAGGGAGGTGATTGGGACCCCATCCGTGGAGATGTTTAAGGCCAGGCTAGATGAGGCTCTGGCCAGCCTGATCTAGGGTGGGGTGTCCCTGCCCATGGCAGGGGAGTTGGAATTGGATGATCCTGTGGTCCTTTCCAACCCTGACTGATTCTGTGATTCTATAACTTCTTCCCAGTGAGGGTGACAGAGTACTGGCGAGGGCTGCCTTGGGGGTTTGTGGAGTCTCCTTCTCTGGAGATGTTTAAAACCTGTCTGGACTTGGTCTAGGTGATCCTGCTGTGGCGGAGGGATTGAACAGGACGGTGTTTCGAGGTCGCTTCCAATCCCTAATGTTCTGTGATTCTGTGAATATTTCCACCTTATTTTAACAAAAAAATAATTGAGTAATGTAAGCAAAACCTGATGTGCTTTCAAGCCTCAAGATGCTATATTGGAAAATTTATTTTCAGAGACTGAAGAGGGCATTTTCCTGTCAGGGTGGAGAAGAGTTTGTATTTCATTCCCTCATTTCTTCATTCATCCCCTATTTCTTAAAACAGATTCCAAGTCATACTTCAGTCACAAATCACAAGATTGGAGTAGGATCTATCTGCACTCTGTCTTTCAGGTAGGTGGAGAGGACATACAAAATGAATGGAGGATAGATTTGATGTGACTGCCAGCTGTCTTCCTTCATGATTTTCAAACAAAGGAAGAGAAAGATAAAGAAAGAGAGAAAGAAAAAGAAAAGGAAGGGAGGGAGGAAGGAAGGAAGGAAGGAAAGGAGGAATGAAGGGGAGGAAGGAAAGGAGTGAGGAAGGGAGGGAAGAAAGGAGGAAGGGAGGGAGTGCTTGTTGGAATCTCTTTGTAAAAACGTAAGGGACAACCCATAAGTTCATTGTCCCCATTACTTGTGATGTCTCTTCTGGTAAGAGCTACCTGACATAGAAAATAGAGCAGTACCCCATCTGACATGGCTGAAAGGTTGATTGTAAGATGTCCTATGCCTTTCAAACTTTTATACTGAGGATGGCACTTGAAAAAGTTGCAATGTGTGGTAGTATTGAATGGGAAGAAGTTTCATAGAATCATAGAATCATTAGGGATTAGAAGGGACCTCAAAAGATCATCTAGTCCAATTCTCCTGCCACAGCAGGATCACCTAGACCAAGTCATACAGTCAGTCAGGGTTAGAAGGGACCACAGGATCATCCAGTTTCAACTCCCCTGCCATGGGCAGGGACAACCCACCCTATATCAGGCTGGCCAGAGCCTCATCCAGCACAGCCTTAAACATCTGCAATGACAGGGCCTCCACCACCTTCCTGGGCAACCCATTCCAGGCTCTCACTACTCTCATGGTGAAGAACTTCCTCCTCACATCCACTCTAAATCTACCCATCTCCAGCTTTGCTCCATTCCCCCTAGTCCTGTCGCTACCTGACATCCTAAAAACTCCCTCCCCAGCCTTTTTGTAGGCCCCCTTTAGATACTGGAAGGCCACAATAAGGTCACCTCAGAGCCTCCTCTTCTCCAGACTGAACAGCCCCAACTCTCTCAGTCTGACCTCATAGGAGAGCTGCTCCAGCCCTCTGATCATCCTCGTGGCCCTCCTCTGCACTCGCTCCACCATTTCCACATCTTTCTTGTAATAAGGGTCCAGAACTGGACGCAGTACTCCAGGTGGGGTCTTGCGAGAGTGAAGTAGAGGGGGAGAATCACCTTCCTCGACCTGCTGGCCACACTTCTCCTGATGCAGCCCAGGATCCGGTTTGCCTTCTGGGCCACAAGTGCACACTGCTGGCTCATGTTGAGCTTTTTGTCCACAAGCACCCCCAAGTCCCTCTCCTCAGGGCTACTCTGCAGCCAGTCACTGCCCAGCCTGTATTTGTGCTTAGGATTGCCTTGACCCAGATGCAGGACCTTACACCTGGTCTTGTTGAATCCCATCAGGTTGGCTTGGGCCCACCTTTCCAGCCTGTCCAGGTCCCTCTGGATGGCATCCCCACCACACTCCAGTGTGTCTGCTGCACCACACAGCTTGGTGTTGTCAGCAAACTTGCTGAGGGTGCACTCAATGCCTCTGTCCATGTCACCTACAAAGATGTTGAACAAGACTGGTCCCAGAACTGATCCCTGAGGGACTCCGCTTGTCACTGGCCTCCATTTGGACATGGATCTATTGACAACCACTCTCTGGGTGCGGCCATCAAGCCAGTTTTTTATCCATCTAGTGGTCCACCCATCAAAGCCACGTTCCACCAGCCTGGAGACCAGAATGTGATGCGGGTCAGTGTCAAAGGCCTTGCTCAGGTCCAGGTAAATTACATCAGTCGCCTGCCCCTCATCCATTCATGTTGTGACCTGTCCACAGAAGGCCACCAGGTTTGTCAGGCAGGATTTGCCCTTGGTGAAGCCATGCTGATTGTACCCAATCACACCTTTGCTATTCTCCTGTCTCAGTAGTGCCTTCAGGAGGATCTGCTCCATGATCTGTCTGGGCACAAAGGTGAGACTGACTGGCCTGTAGTTCCCTGGCTCCTCCTTCCTACCCTTTTTGAAATAGGAATGATGTTTCCCCTTTTCCAGTCAGTGGGGACTTCACCAGACCACCATGACTTTTGGAATATAATAGAGAGGGGTTTAGCAACCTCATCTGCCAGTTCACTTAGTACCTGTGGGTGTATCCCATCGGGTCCCATGGACTTGAACACTTTCAGGTTCTTCAGGTGATCACGAACCTGATCTGCACTTACGATGGGCAGTTCTTCCTTGCAGTCCCTGACGTTATTTTCCATGACTCCAGGAGTGTGTCTGGAGGCCTTTGCAGTGAAGACTCAGGTAAAGAAGTCATTGAGTACCTCAGCCTTTTCCATGTCACTTGTCACCACATCACCTGTTTCCTTTCTAAGGGGCCCACACCTTCCCTAGTCTTCTTTTTAGCATTCATATACCTGTAGAAATTCTTGGTGTTCCCTTTGACCTCCCTGGATAGGTTCAATTCAAACTTATTTATATTGATTGATGTGCTTGGCTGCCTATGTGTGTGCACCTAGACAGAAGCACAAGGATAATCTGCCAAGTGCCAACGTTTTCAAATACCCTGTGTGAAGTTTGAGTAAAATGTCTGATTCTCCACAGCACTGAAGAGTGTATTGCACTAGTTTACTTCCGTCTGCTTTGCTGTGTCTGTAAACTGTTAACCTGTGTCTTTAACCTAGATGGGTAAGTCTTTCCATTCAGGATCATTTCTGTATTCTCAATCAAATAACTTGGGTCAGTGCTGTCTCTGAAGGTCTCCTCCTGCTTCCATTGGAACTAGCTGGAATATAGCCAGTGGCAGCAGAGGAAAGAAGATCTCACTGTTCGTGAGACATTTGCTGAAGTGAACTTTGAAAATCCTCACTAATTCAGTCATTTCATGCACATGGGTTTCTAGAACAGCTGTAACTCCCTTCCTTCCTTCCTTCCTTCCTGGAGAAAAAGAAATGAGGACAATCAGAGTTTCAATTAGATATATTGCAGATAAATTGGCATCTCACACCAAATAGTTGTTTGCTGTGACTCTACTTTGTGTGGTTAGAAATCTTGGACAAAAAAAAATACTGGAGAATAGAAGCTGGAGGAAATGTGCAGTGCTTACTGCCACGTGTCAGTCAGCAGGGACATCAAGGCGAGCTGTCTTGTTCCCTGGCATATTTTGTATGTCACAACCATCATGTATTATCAGGCTGCTGGAATTTCTCCAGGCTGCAGGAAAGATCATAGAATCACAGAATCATTAGGGATTGGAAGGGACTTCAAAACATCATCTAGTCCAATCCCCCTGCCACAGCAGGATCACCTAGATCAAGTCACACACGAACACATCCAGGTGGGTTTTAAATGTCTCCAGAGAAGGAGACTCTACAAACCCTCCTCTCTTGGATGTTTTCTCAGCACTAGGGAGCATGTTTAAAATGTGTAGCTTTCAGTTGGATGCTCCCTGAAGTTAGCTCCCTATCAGGAGGGAACAAGAATGCAATTTCCTTTCAGGCTGCTCAACGTTTGTCTGCAATAACCCCAGTGCCTCCCTTTGAAAGGGGTGGCTGCTTCATGGGGAGCTCTCTCACCAGCACAGTGTACAGGAAAGGCAGTGGCACTGCCTCCTCATATGGCTTTGAGTCTCCAACAAGCCACCATTTGGACATGTTTCACATGCACTGCATCAGGCCTCACGTGTGATCTTTTTTATCTTACTTATGGACATGGGCTTGCCTGTCTGTCTGTTGATGTGTCTCCCCACAAAGTAACTTCTGATCAGCATCAGCCAAGTGTCAGTAAGGGGTAAGAATCTCCAAGGTAACTGCAGGCTATAAATTTTGTGAAAGCCATCAGTGTAGTGAGAAAGAAATATACAGTGTCCTACTGAAGAAAAAGTGGGAATAATTACATCCTTATATATTCTGGACTCAGCCTTAGAGGAACAGCAGCACCTGACAGCTCTCTTTTGGTTTGTGCGCAATGCGGGAGCTACTGCAGAATGAGCAAAGGGAGTAGGGGTCAAGGACGTCACTTCATAAGAAATCACCCTGGTTTTATACTGTATGTTTGGTTGTTTTGGTAGGTGTCCTAATGTCGTACTGATTACCTTGTCTGGGTATGCTCTCATTGTCTCATGGACGGAGCATGAACCACATTCTTGGCAGTTTGTTTTAGATTCTGTCCAGCTTCTCCTTTCAAAGGTTGGGTCCTGAAGTACTTACATAGCATTATGGCTCCAGAGTCATTATTCAGACTCAGCAGTCTGATAATAAGACTCAACCTTTCGCCTCTTTGTTCTTCAGCGGTTTTCAACTGTATTGAGGAGGGCCACAAGGATGATCATAGGGCTGGAGCACCTCTCCTATGAGGATAGACTGAGAGGGTTGGGGCTGTTCAGTCTGGAGAAGAGGAGGCTCCAAGGTGACCTTATTGTGGCCTTCCAGTATCTGAAGGGGGCCTACAAAAAGGCTGGAGAGGGACTTTTTAGGATGGTGGGTAGTGACAGGACATGGGGGAATGGAGGGAATGCATCAAAGCTGGAGATGGGTAGATTTAGAGTGGATGTGCGGAGGAAGTTCTTCACTGTGAGGATGGTGAGAGCCTGGAATGGGTTGCCCAGGGAGGTGGTTGAGGCCCCCATCCCTGGAGGTGTTTAAGGCTGTGCTGGATGAGGCTCTGGCCAGCCTCACCCAGGTGGGGTGTCCCTGCCCATGGTAGGGGAGTTGGAACTGGATGATCCCGTGGTCCCTTCCAACCCTGACTGATTCACTTCTTCCCAGTGAGGGTGACGGAGCACTAGAGGGGGCTGTCCGGGGGGTTTGTGGAGTCCCCTTCTCTGAAGAGGTTTTGAGCCCACATGGACATGTTCCTGTGCAACTTGGTCTGGGGCATCCTGCTGTGGCGGGGGATTTCAAGTGGATGGTCTTTTGTGGTCCCCTCCAGTCCCTGATGTTCTGTGGTTCTGTGAGTGATGGATGTGAGCTGGAAAACAGGAGGTTCCATATAAATCAGAAGGAATGTCTTCCTAGTGAGGGTGACAGAACCCTTGAACAGGCTGCCCAGGGGGGTTATGGAGTCTCCTTCTCTGGATCTGCTTAAAACCCTCCTGGACTTGGCCTAGGTGATCCTGCTGTGGCAGAGGGATTGGACTAGATGATCTTTCGAGGTCCCTTCCAATCCCTGGTGTTCTATGATTCTGTGATTTGGTGTACTGCAAAGGCAGATGAAGGCATTTGGCGATTGGGAACCAAGTACCTTGCTTGCAGAAAAGAATGTCAGACTGAGCAAGCTGAGTCTCTGATTTCTTGTGGTAAAATGAGAAACAACCTTGTAGCTTTACTGTGCTGGAGCCAGTATGCAATCTTTGACCCAACAATAATGAGATTGCAGACTGGGCGCAGTGGTGAGGCAGACCTGGCCGGGAGGCATCTGAGTTATGCTTATTGCACTGCCATCTCCCATGCTGGCTAAGGCAGTGATTGACCTTTGAGTTCAGTAAAAACAAGAGCAATAGAGTTTTGGATCATGCTTGACTGATCCAGGCACAGAGATGTGTCAACAGCTTCCTTAAAGAAAGAAACCATGTCACGTGCCAATGAAAAGGCAGAAGCCCCCATCACAGCTAACAGTGAAGAAAGCTGGCTGAGTGCTTAGGGCACCCAACAGGGAGGCAAGCTGAGGCTATTTCCAGGTACATTGCTGGGTTTCTTTGTTGGCTTGTCCCAACCACCTTCCATTCCCCACTTGAGAAGAAATAAAACACCATGAGGGGATCAGACCTTAGCTCTTGAGTGCTCACTAGATGCTCTAGTGATAAATGCCCTGGGAAGCTAGTCTGTGAGTAACTTCTTAGAGTCACTGAGTGCAGTTCCTAATGTAGGTGGTGCTGTGATGGCTCAAAAGAAATTCTCCATTCTACACCATTCAAACCCCAAACTTTCTCTCCAGTGCATCATGTGACTTATTGCTTTGGCAAGGTTGTCTGACGTTTTTGTAAGTCAAGCGGGCTTAAGGACTGAATTTTCTGATGCCATCTTGGTTTTCGTACAAAAGGAAATTAGTAATTTTGCATTAAAAAGAAAAAGAAACAGCTACCTGTGCTTTAGAAACTTAATTCAAGCAGAGCTTACTTTCACTTCCTCTTCAGAGTCATGACTCTGTAGCTGTGCAGCCTTGTGTAACACAAGCTATCCCTCTTCACAAAGAGCAATTATACCCTCTTGGAAGGGGAAGGAATGGTCACCAGTTTTATCTGTCTTTGGAAAATGTGAGATTCCCTGTTAGCTGCAGCAGCTGGTTTAATCAATAAGCTAAATAAACAAAATTCATCTGGAAAGAGTTAGCAGCCCGGTCCAGCAGAGACAAGTGAAGAGCAGTGCATTTAGGGCTGCTGTGTGAGCTGAAGTGTTCAGCAGAGACTCTGGGCGAACTTTCCTGACCTCATTTGTCTGTCATGATTGAATAGAAGCTCCTGTTGTTCATTTTCACTCACGCAGTCTCCAGCTCCTTCAAACATACAGTCTGCTCCTCTCTCTCCATTTTGCACATCCAAGCCTGTGACCATTTGTGCACAGACATACTGCACACATAGATCTGCACTTTTACAGGCAAACATGCTCCTGCCCATTCACTTACAGACACATGCAGGAATGTTTTCTCTCTTAGCAGGAATGTAGATCCTATGGACATGCACTCAGTGATTGCTCCTAGCTCATGCTGGCAGCAGTCAGGTTAGCTTTAGCTGGAGACAGCCATGCTGTGTGTGTGTGGGGGTGGCTCTATACGTACAGTATCTTTCCAGTTAATTGCCAAAAGAACATTGAATAATGCCTACAAGGAGTGTGGGCCACATTCCTTCATCTGGGATGGAGGTGGTAAGAGGAAAATTTTCTCAAAAGCTTACTGAGGCAGAGAAACTTGATATGAGGTCTGTCCGGTGTTAATAATATGACAATTTTTCTTTTAAAAAGGCTGACAATGTGTGACTGATCATGAATGTCGTAACGCAAATGTCTAACTTCCAATCAACCTTTGGTATGCTTGGTTGACCTACAAGGGCCACTAGTATTATGTGTCCTTACCACAAAACCACAAATTTTACCTGGCCTTGAGCTACTTAGCTATTAATTAGGAGAGGAATGCAATTCTAGATATGAAAGTATCTGGCTCTGGGTATCAAACTTATAATATGTGGAACAGAGGTAGAGCCAGGACAATGAGAAAGTGACACAAAGCAGAGGATGGCATGTCTAAGGCAGATGGTGCTGGGATACACCACCCCTAAGCATTAAGGGATTCCAAACACAAGAGGCAACAGGGCTGGCCCGGCTCAGACAGACAAAGAGCTTCCTTTCCTTGGCTTAACTTCCTTCTCCATCTGCTCCCTGTCATGCCATCCTTCCTCTCCTTTGCATTCACTCTGGCAGGCAAATAAGTCACTTAACTGGGTCATGACCTTAGGAGAAAAAACCTGCTTCTTCAATGTTTTCTGCTGTATTGATGTGCTTGATTCTGATGACTGCCCAACTAGCTCAGCTGGGTGCAGCAACCAGAGCTGGACTGTGGCAAGGAGTTAGGAGAAAGATAGGAAAAGAGGGCTGGGACCTACTTCCTTAGGTGGAGGGGAACTGCTGGGGTTACTCATGTCGAGCAGTGCAGCTCTGCTCTCATGGTGCATTGCCATAATGTTATCACAGACAGGGATGGTTTCGTTACTGAAAAGTGGGAAGGTACCAAAGGGGACTAACAGAAAAACTAACAAAAGTAGCAAAGAGAAACAAAGTCCTTCTGTTTTGGCCTTAAACAAACTCACTAGAGTTGACATCAATGGCAGGAGGATGAGGCTANTCCTTTGTCAAAGTAAAGCTAACACACCTAAAATAGCTTTGATGAGATCTCACTTTTGTGTAGCCCATATGACCTGGTTATATCAAAGTAAACAGCACATCTTTCAACAATGAAGAACAACTCTTGTTAAGTTCAGCTGTCTCCCTTCTGTGTCTCTTGAAGACGATGCTGTCATGTCCCATGACTAGTCTTTGTGACCAGCACAAGGCTAATATTTTTAGCACGATTTAAGTGGAAGACATTTTTTTCCATTCAATTAACAAGTTAAATCTAGTAAATCAAATTTAAATCTTCTAGGAGGAAACAAACTCCAAATAATATTTCCAAAATATTAAGTGGAACCTAAAGGGATTATCACATAGTCCTTACCTAGAATTACAGACCCCATTTCAATGCAAGGTAAAAAAAGCCATCCCAGAGGAGAAAAGGGAAAAAAATGGGAGCACAAACCAAAGAGTATCATGGTTTTGCAGCAAGCATGCTAGTGATGTCAGGTCTGCAGCATTTCCATGTATGAAGGGTCTTTGGGAAGGCAGCAGGACTAGTCTTCTGAGTAAAGACTTGCCTGTATGGAGAAAATAACTGCACTAGCAAGTAGTACTTCAGGTTTCCCACACAGGATGTCCTAAAATAGGCAGTTTGGGTTTGGACCCTTCCTGAATAGAAATTATTTTATTCCAGAATATTCACTTCTAGAATATTCTTCTCTAGAAAGACACTAATTCTTTCCCAACAGCACCTGTTCTGCCATCGTGATTTTTTTAGTTCCGTAGTGTAGCCAGGCCCACTGTTTGCTGTGTGAACACCATGCTAGCTTGGATTGGAGCTCCCCTTCCTTCTGGGTTCAAGCATCTTTTTCCACTTGGTGCAGACGAAGGCAAATTTTCTATCATTATATTTGTGATTACTTTTATAATGACGGAGACTTTTCTTATTTGTTTTTTGTAATTGTTCACAAATGCAGTAGTCCTTCCTGAGCTCCTGGCTTGTATTTTTCTAAGTATTTCCAGATAAACTTTTTTCCTTCCATTTTTGCACTTACACACATAAACAGTTTTGACTCCACTTGCCTCTGATGTATGTGCAGTACTATTATTGTAGACCTTGAAACAAGAGCTGAGGCCCCTCTGGCAGTGAACTCCATGAGCCAAGGACCCTAACTAGCATCTCCCCAGAACCCAACTCCAGCTTGCAAAAGTTTCTGGGAGGAAACACTTGGACATAACAGGCTGCCTCCAACATCTTTGGGTCCCAGCAGATGGGGTTTGTGCTTCCTCATCGGCAGGCTCAGACTTGATTTTCAATACCAGTTGAACTGAGGCTTGAAACAGCATGTGAACCAAGTTCCTCAGCCAAAAGTTTTCAGAATACTATTTAACAATCAAACACAGTAGGATTTCAATGCTAGTAAATGTGCTGCATGTGAATGGATGTAAGCATGAGTCAGAAAAACTGTTCAAATAAATGTCTTTAGTATCGTCTACTATCAGTAGAGGGTTCTCTACTCATTCAAGTGTACTGTGAAAGTTCTTGGGCAATAATTTGAACAAACCAGTAAGGCAACAAAAATCATACCAGATATTTGCGTATCTGTGTAAACCTTCATTCACTTTGCTATACCTTTATACTTGCTGAGGGTTTTATCGTCCTCCCATGTGGAGGAAGTAAGTTGCTAGGAATAAGTATTTTGCAGACAAGACCGTGGGTAAAGACCATTTGCAATCTTAGCTAAAACTGGATCACAAAAATATTATGAACAGAAGGGCTCATTGAAACAACATGTTTGACAAACGTCTCTGCAGCAGGACTTGTTTTGTTTTCAGTTCATGCCCAGGGGCTGAAAATCAAACACAAATGTCAAAGATTCACCTAGTTCTTCAATCTGCTGCTTTGGTTGGTTTTTCAAACGCTAAGACAAAAAGAAAGAGGGAAGAGTTGTCAGAAAATGTTCTGTGACCATGCACAACCCCTTTCAGTCATATTTTTCTTTCAGACACCTGAAGCTTTTCTTCCTGGTAGGATGTCATTAGCATATAATTAAGGTGCCAGATCTGTGACATTTTCCTGTATGCTTAATAGGGTGAGTTCTTGAGGTTTCTTGGGAGGGTTTTTTGCCCCCAAACTGAGGTCAAACAGTTAACTAGTCATTCAGTTCTTCCTTCTATTTATACACCATGCAAAGAGCAGGATGAGGTAAAATTCTCTTGTGGTTCACCATAAGGAAAGTGTTCCATTTCTCTTTGGAGAGAATCCTCAACAGGCCCCCACAGCAGTACTTCATTTATAGCTTTCTGGGGGAAAACTCACTGTATGTTCTACACACCAGGCACAGCAGCAGAGGAAATAGCTGTCTGCTGGTAAAAGCCTTCTTCCCCTTCTCTTCGACCACACACTCCTCCTTCCTGTCTCACTATATCATAATTAATTGGAATATTAAAGCTCTTCTTCAGAGCAAGTGCTGTACTTTCTTTTGAAACCTGTGACCTGACCATAAGGATCACAGTGGTGTGTGAGCCCTGTCCAGGAGGACTTTAAGCTAGGAGTTTGCAGTGGTATCTACATGGGAATGACCTTGGCCTTGCCAGGGCACCCAAATTTTTTTCACATGTTTCTGCTACAGGCCAAGCAGGACTGCTTCAATGGCCTGGCCCTTCCTTCTATGTGCCCAGGGCACAAACAAAAGAGCTCTGAAGGCTTCCATAAAGGCTCCTCATTCATAGGGTGCCTGGGGGAAGTAGGGGATGCTGCCAGCAATCCATCTGGAAAAGCAATTAGGACTGCCTTCCCCAGCAAAGAAGCTTAGGAGCTGAGCCCCAGCCTCTCTTCAGATGCAGACAAAAAGGAGAAAAAATAGACTCTGTGAGTCCCAGATACCTTTTCATGGATAAGGAGGAAACGTCCCACAGCTTTTGTTTTTCTTTTTAGGCTGTCAGTGTCCTGTCCTTTTGAGTGTTGGAGTGGCTGGTCTCCACCTCCACTCAGCACTGCACAGGGTGTTCATCTCTGGGAACTGTGGGGAGAAAGACCCATCACTGATGTTTAAAGAGAGACAACTGCCCTGGGGAATGGATGAATGCCTCTCGAGATCACAGACTTCAGGCTACCCAGCACTTTAAGGTATTCTGCTCTTTCCCTTCAAAGACGCTCCTTGAGGTCTATGTCCATCCCTTCCTCTTCATTTAAAGTCTAAAGATTAACACTGACAGATTATGTCCTTCTGGCTGGGAATCTGTGATGGCAGCAAGTACATGGGATGGATTTAGCTGTGTCATAGAAGGAATATTTTGCTCTTACTAAATTATCACTGAATTTCTTGTGAACAGTAATGCCTGAAGGTGCCTTGACCCTATTTTGGAGAAGGCTGTTCTGAGTTGGAGAGGAGGTCTCCATCTCATTGTTTGTCTCAACAGATCAACTTAATTAATGGTCTCATCCCTTCTGTCAAACTCTACCCTATGTAACTTAGGAGGTGTCTCTGGTGAAGTTTTTTTCTTCCGTTTCTGAAGTCCATTCTGCACGGACTCTGTCATTTAGCCTTGAGTCTTATAGAGTAGGAGAAACCCTTTCGGCTTCAGTGCAGGGGAGGAACAAGAGGGAAACAATGAGATCTGAAAAGGGTAGTTTCCTCTGAGAACCATGCTGTTGTTATTTAGAGGCTCAAACACTGGCTTATAAAATCAGTGATTCACACTTAAGTTCCATAACATTGGCTTCTTCATACATAAAACATTCCAAATCTGATATCACATAAGTGGCAAGACATGACTTCTTGTGGGTAAGATGATGATGATCCAGCGTGGGAAGATCTGGCTGACTACTATCAGTCACCTCCTCTGTTAGAAGAATGTATTGTGACCAAACACCACATTGCAATTGGTTGATAGTCAACTGACTATGAGGCAGCAGTGTGCTCAGGTGGCCATAAAAGCTGATGGCATCCTGGCTTGTATTAGAAATAGTGTGGCCAGCAGGAATAGGAAGGTGATCATCCCCCTGTACTCAACACTGATAAAGCCAGAATACTGTTCAATTCTGGGTTCCTCACTACAAGAAGGATATAGAAGAGCTGGAGCCTGTCCAAGAGAAGGACAATGAGGCTCACAAAGGGCCAGCCTCAAGCACAAGTCCTGTTAGAAGCAGTTGATGGAACTGGGGCTCTTTAGCCTGCAGAAAGGGAGGCAGAGGGGATGCAGTATTACTACAGCTACCTGAAAGGAGCTTGAAGCGAGGAGGGAGGTAGCCTCTCTTCCCTGGTGGCAAGGAATAGACTAGAGGAAATGGCTGCAAGTTGCACCACAGGAGACTTAGACTGGATGTGAGGAAGAATTTCTTGACTGAAAGGGTTCCAACTGGACATTGGAACTGGCAGTGGTGGAGTCATTCACCATCCATGGTGACATGTAAACAATATGTGGACCTGGTGCTTAGGGACATGATTAAGCAGCTAGTGTCACTGCCAGTGCACTCTTCCTAGCTTTGCACCAGTTGTACACTCTACATCTGGCCAACATCTGCACATTACTTCAGCATATCGTTTGGTGGAACTGCTGAGATCTGTCCTAACGCTTCTAATAGGGTAAATGCACTTGTTATTTGGGGATGGAATGCTGTCCTGACACAAGAGCAAACACTCTAGCAGCATAATCCCATTGCTACCCAGTATCTGGCTTCAGCTCTTAGTTACATGGCACTAACACTTAAACCATCTTGCTGTGTTCAAACGTTTTACACTGTGTGTTGAGAATATCAGGTTATAAGCCAGAAGATGGGCTAGAGGAGGGGGAACAGGGAATCCCATTTGAAATAAAAATCACAGAAGTAATAAAAATCAAAACAGTAAGAAGGAGATTCTGCAGAGAAAGCTGCAGCAAGAAAGGAGATTCTTCCCTTAAGGTTAGTGCTGGAGTTTAGCACACTCTGCTCCAGAGCCTGTTTTCCCTAGAGACAAAGGGGCCGAAATTAAAAGGCATTTGCAGTTATGTCCTTTGCAGTGTCCCTGCCAGCTGTGTCCCAGACATGCCTCTTGAGGGCAAAGGGTGCTGTGACCCACTCAGGATTCATTCTGGAGCAGGCATAGAGGGTCCACATTTGCACCCCTCTGACTCCATTGCATGGGCACCTTTATAGGTAGCCGCCTGCTTGATTTGACATATTCAGCCTCAGAGAAAACTCAGGCACCAAAGTCCATTCCAGAAACTGGGCTTCAGCTTTTTTGTCCTTGCAACATCGGGTGTCTATCCAACAACCCTGGTGCTGCAAGCATGCTGCCCCTGTGCTCAACAGCCCTTGTTAGTTCATAGAAGCAGAAAGGAATACTTACAGGCCAACGTATTTCTGTTGCAGTAGCCTGAAAACTGACATCCAAGTATCAGCCTTGCAGTTGGGAAAGTTAAACATATCAGGATAGAATTACCTTTCAGAGTCACCAATTTAAAACAATTATGGTTTCATTTAGGAGATCATTCAGTGGAGCACTATGGATTGACTGGAGCAGTCATACCGGCTTGAACCTGTTGACTTGACCTTTCAGTCAGACAACAAAGAGCTTGTGTTGAAGCAGCTAGTGATTGAGCTCATCAGGAAAAATTATTTCTCCCTTGTGTATGTGTTTGTCTGCGTAGAGCTCGGCAGAAGATTTAAACCAGCTGCCTGCTTGCAAGCTTGATGAGCATATTCTTAAGCAAAACAGAGCACATCAACTATCCTCAAACAGCTACTGCCTGTTCCAGTTGCAATGACTATAGCAACCTAACATCACTAATATTCTTCTTGACAAAATAACCATCTAAGTCTTAAAATCTAAGAAGATTTAGAGCATTTGCAGGTGATGTGCAAAATGCCAGTTCTTAACCGCTCTAATTTTTAGGTAATACAGTTGAAAAGAAAATCTTGAAAAGTGGCTCAGAGAGACCCGCTGTCTGTCAGTGAGGCTTGTCTGAATCTGCACAGCCCTGTAAAGGACCTGAGCCCTGGGCTTCGGCTTAGCTTACATTTCAAGCCCAGGACTTAGCTTCCATTTCAATGGTCACGGCAGTGAAATGGATGCAAGTACTGGAACTTTTCACTATTTACCTGATTCTTGTTTTAGTGAGACATTGGCTGTGCAGATACATTCTTCTGCTTTTACATTTAAAACCTCACAATCTTCCTCTCCCTGCTAGGCGAGACAGTCAGCACCGTGTGGCAGTTTTCTGTACAATATCCAGCAGCATGTTGAATACAAAACCTGATGTGGGGACATTCAATTACTGCACTGAAGTAAGACACAGAGTCATGTTTCATGCTACTCATTTCCATAATCCAACAAAAGTCTGCCCCATTTTTAATTTGTCTGGAGCTGCCACCACGTTTCCAGTCTGCTGCACCAGAGCCATCCAAAATGTAGGTCAGACTTGCCAAATCCACTTCTACATGAAAGGAGATGTGCTCTTCCCCAGGGGTGGGTGCGTGCATTCCTCACTACCTCTCCCACTGCCACAGCAGGCCCAGCCCTGCTGGCTGGCGGTTGCTTTGCTCTGCTTTAGGGCTGAAGGATGGGTCCTTGAGGCCTTGGGTAAGAAAATTATTTGAAAGTTACATGATGGTCTAGAAGGTTTGAGCATGGATTAAAATTATAGCACCATATGATCTGAAGTAATTCCTGAAAGTAGGACGAGTCATCATGG
The DNA here is from genome assembly GCA_013400115.1 of Rhinopomastus cyanomelas. Classification (NCBI taxonomy): domain Eukaryota; kingdom Metazoa; phylum Chordata; class Aves; order Bucerotiformes; family Rhinopomastidae; genus Rhinopomastus; species Rhinopomastus cyanomelas. The sequence continues at coordinate 145,336 of VXBP01008398.1, read as the reverse complement.
GGTTGAGGTCTCCTCTCAGCCTCACAAAGGAAAAGTGGTAGTTATAGAGAAAAAAGTCAAGGGCAAGCAAGTCAAAGCACAACTGTGTTTTGGACACACTTGGTGGGAGCAAGCTCAGAATCTGGAGAAGCAATCAAAAAACAAGGAACTTACAATACAAAAGGCATTATGTACGTATGTATGGAGTGTGCGAACTGCCTTTCATCACCATTACAGGCAGCTTGGGCTTCTGCCAAGCTCTGCAGAAGGACAGGGAAATCCACAGTTACGCCAGGCAGTCAGGAGGTCCTATGTTAATTCACCAGAACTAACACATGGTCTCAGGTTTCAGTGGCTCCACCAAGAATGACCACACATCCCTCAGACAAAGCACTGCTCAGATTGCTAAACCGAGTACAGGAAACCAGCTCAGGCAGTTTCAGAGGTTCCAGGAGTCATTTCCCAGGCTTGAAAAAGGGAGGTTCAACCGTGTTTTAATCCCTTTTCATGGAGCGAGGCATTTCCTGTATCTGATGCAAACTGTAATAACTCCCTTGTGAATATCATGTCCAGAGACACCTGTTTCCCAAGACAGGGTGTTATTATGGTCGATTTTCCTCACTGGTTTTATAAAAAAGATTCAACCAGAGTGACATAAATATGGGTGCCCTGAAACTGAGGTCAACTCTGAGGTCTCCATTCCACATCTTCCTAAAAGCTATGTTAATAAGTTGGAAGCTTCGAAATTCCATCAAGTAAAGATGCAATGCTGAGAAGCCACAAAACTCAAGTAAGACATTTAGCTATAACAAATCACTGGAAATCTCTCTCCCACGTCTGGAAAGTTTACAAACCATGCTGAAATTCCTCAAGCTACACTTTCAGGGGTGTGAGGGTGCATCTTTCCTCTTCTGACTCTTTTCTTCTCTCTTACTTACAAAAGTCTTTGATAAATGAGGACAGAAAAAAGCCCGTACACAATCATAAAATAATACACAACATAGCACTAAATAAATGGCCTCTGTTGATACTACTAGTACGGAGGCACATGTTAGCTAGAGACAGTAACTCAAGAGGCACATGTGATTTCCCACTGTTGACCTCCAAAGGGGACGAGCAAACCTTCTGTGGAGTTTTGTTCTGCTATAGACAAATCCAGCATTGGAGATGTGCAATAGCCCAGTGCATCCACAGACCATCTGCCAACACACGCACTTTCATGTATCCATATCAAACTCCTGCTTAAGACTGGCCCAGGGCTCATGTACTGGAGGTTCCACATAAATATGAGAAGGAACTTCACAGTGAGGGTGACAGAGCACTGGAACACGCTGCCCAGGGGAGTTGTGGAGTCTCCTTCACTGGAGCCGTTTCAGACCCACCTGGATGTGTTCCTGAGTGACTTGGTCTAGGTGATCCTGCTGTGGCAGGGGGATTGGACTAGATGAGGTTTTGAGGTCCCTTCCAATCCCTAATGATTCTATGATTCTATTGCCCAAGAAATGTTTACATGGCTTTGTAGGCTGTGAATCCCTGCTCTGGAAGCTGCAGTTTTAGGTAACTGACCACTGATGATAAGCTGCACTGACTGTGCAACAGTCAATAAGTTTCATACATTATGTGTGCAGTCAAAGGCAGTGTAGTATATACAGTCCGATGACCTAGGGCTTGTATAGCCTGCTGCCATGCTAACATTCACATTGGAACCATAAACTTGACCTCTCACTGGTTTTTTTGGTTGGTAGGTTATATATTAATTGTATAAAGGAAGTATCTTCTAGTCCTAAGCAGCAAGTTTAGTTATCATTGTTGGCCATCACAGACGTTTAAACTGCAAAGAAAGCAGGATGCCTGAGATAAGGATTTTTTTTCAGTTGGCTTTGACCCAAAGTAAGATCAAATTCAGCAATATTAGCAATTTTACGCAATCTGTGGAACAGGGGGATTAGACTAGATGATCTTTCGAGGTCTCTTCCAATCCCTAATAATTCTATTATTCTATGAACTGCAAGAAAGTTTAATTTCAAAACTACAGTCCCAAAGAAACTCTTGCAAGCAACAAACAGTCCTAGGAGATGACTGGCATCAGTGTTTCTCCAAGCATTCATGAGAATCCCAGCTCAGCTGGAACCCCAGAGGCAATAAATGCCTACAGATATGGTCCAGGCAGTACCAAAGATGTTCTCATTTTCCTGCTTATTGTGGATTTCCAGGATACAAGCCCATGAGGCCACCAGATTCAAGACAGTGTGTCATGAACCTAACCTGGATTCTTGAGGTCCTAAGGAAGAAGCTCCTCACTATGAGGGTGCTGAGGCCCTGGAACATGTTGCCCAGGGAGGTTGTTGATACCCTCTCCCTGGAAGTGTTCAAGGACAGCATGGATGGGGCTCTGGGCAACCTGCCTAGTGAGAGTTGTCCCTGCCTGGGGCAGGGAGTTTGGAACTAGATGGTCTCTGAAGTCCCTTTCCACTTAAACGATTCTATGATTCTTCCCTGTGTCCTGTGCACTGGACTTCTTAATGAACTCACCAAAACTGCTTGCTTTGGACAAAATGTTCCCTACTCACTGAGTCGGCAACATCAGACTATTGAGCTGGAAAGCTCTCTGTGTCTGCACAAGTTGGGAGAGGCAAACGTGACAGAGAGCTCTGAAGACGGTGCAGAAGGAAAAGAGAATGAAAATAAAGAAAGGTGGGAGGTCAGAGAGGTTGAACAGAAAACTAATCTGACAGAAGCCACATAGCAGTTGACTTGACATGCGTCCCCAGTAGTCTGACGTGACACTGGAAGAAATACTGTCATTTTTCTTCTGCTAGCACTGCTTTGGTCTGTTCATTGCCTTCAGTTTTTGGTCTGCAGTGCTCAGCTTCACCAAAAGAAAAAGTACCTGCATTTTCACTTCACTTCACTTGCTGCTGAACACAGGATTCAATGTAGCTTTGGAAAGGCAGCGGTACTTCTGAGTCAGCATGCTCAAGGGCCTCTACTTCTAGACTTCATATCTGATGATTAAAAGGAGATGAACCACACTGCGAGAAACTTCAAAGGAGTTGATCTTATTTAGCAATGCATTTTTCTTATGATGTGCAGTGGTCATGGAGAAGCTTCAGAAAGTCTGAGATGCCTTAGACTTACTCCAGAAATGGATCAGGGCCATGATAGTAACTAAGCTCATAAATGAAGTCAAGTTCCTTCAAAAGTTTCTGGAAAAGAAATAATCTCATCTGTTAGATCACCCAGAGCCAGGAAAAAAAATGGAATTATGAGTCTTCACAGCCTTCTCTGCATCATTTAAACAATCCTTCCCTACTGTGGGGTATTTTTCCATGCGAGACCCAACTCCACACGGACCGATAAGATCACAGTAGAAGCCGTTTATTAGTTCTCAGGCTATCCCTTATATACAATCTCTCCCTGCATGTGATCCCGCAAGTTGTAACAACAAGTAGTGCTATCTTGCTCACGAGACAATCACAACGTCTAGCTGGCTTCCCAGTTGGTCCTTCCTCAGGCCAGCTGGTGGGCAGGCAGAGTTTCCCTGGCTCTGCACCCAGGTGCCCCATCCTTTTTTCTCATGGCATTCTCGGTTATCTTGTCTCCATGGCACCTGGTTATTCTCCACCAGCTAGCAGCATTCCTTAGCTATGATGTCTTAGGCCTGAAACAGCGTCCACCACCACACCCTATTCCTTTTTTTCTTTTATTCCTCATCACTCTCTACAACTACCTGAAAGGACATTGTGGAGAGGTTGGTGCTGGTCTCTTCTCACAAGCAATTGCTGATAGAACAAGAGAGAATGTGTTCAAGTTACAACACGAGAGGTTTAAATTTGATATTAGGAAAAGTTTTCTCACAGAAAGGGTGGACAGACACTGGAATGGTCTTCCCAGGGAGGTGGTTGAGTTGCCGTTGCTAGATGTGTTTAAAGATCGTTTGTATGAGGTGTTGAGGGATCTGGTTTAGGCGTGAACTTGTAAGGTAGGGTGGATGGTTGGACTCAGTGATCCCAGGGGTCTTTCCCAACCGGGGTAAATCTGTGATTCTGTGATTTCTAAGTATTAGAGCATTGACTGTGAAATTTTCCATTGATGATCTTGGCTGGATAGAGGTTATAAATGGATCTGTAGGAGCTGCCTTTCACTACATAGCATGCCTTGTAGCAGATAACCACTTACAGAGCATCAAAAAGGATGAAACATGCTGCGAGTTATTGCTGTCCCAGATTACCCTCCATTTATATGACATTTGAGTCATGTTTACAGTGACAGAGGCAACACTGAGTCTAGCAGGAACATCAGAAGCAAAGAACACACTGTAATTGTATAAGCTGACCTCTTCTTGCCAAGAAGCATTCCCAGAATGTTGACATTACAGAGTTTCATGTATGCACACATGTGTGTCGGCATCTTTATAGATGTGTGTGTGTGTGTGTGTGCGCGCGTGCGCATATATACCACGACTGCTACACTGCTATGCCTAATAAATCACTCTGGCCCTATAAAACCCCAATTACTAATGTGTTTAAAATAAAATATGAATGTATATTTTTAAATGCTAACATTTTATATAACACTCAAGAACAGATGTCTAGGGAGCAGCAAATTTTTAATTAAGGTTTTCATTGCTATTCCTAAGAAGGCAAATCAAAGTCCTGCTGAAAGACAGGGGCAAGACATTAAAAAAACCCACACAGTGACAAATATTTGCATGTTTTCTGTAACGTACTTGGCAAGGACATCTGTGGCTCATCTCTTGTAAAAAGTAAAAAGGCAAGACTATGTGCTATGAGGCTTTCTTTCTATGTATGTTAATGTAATGGTCATGCCATAAGTAGTATGAAAAAACCTTCAGAGTCCTGAATTTCTCCCAGCATTTGTCACTTAATTTATCCACACTTTATAAAAAGTCATTTTAGAGCAGTGAAAGCCACCTCAGATGGCACCAGCAAGCTCTATGATGCCACCAGTGCTGAGCTAGAAACCAGCGTTCCTGGGTAACTCGTTCAAGACCCGCCTGGATATGTTCCTGTGCTTAGTCTAGGTGATCCTGCTGTGGCAGGGGGATAGGACTAGATGATCTTTCAAGGTCCCTTCCAGTCCCTAATGATTCTATGATTCTATGAACTCTGTCCAGAAGGGTAAAGCCACAGAGCTGCCACAGCTGGAGGACATGCTCAATATCCTTCCATAATAGGACAACCCTCCTATCACTCTTTCTCAAAAATATGTGATGGGGAGTTTATGTCCAGACCCCTTGCACTTTCTTCCCCACTCCATACTCAGAGTCTGGGAGCTCTCCTCATTCCATGTGGCTGACATCAGAGACAGGACACAGCAAAAGACAACCAGATGATTTTGGCATACCTTTTTCCTGAAGCTGGACCAGACTGCTTCTGAGCCAGACTCCTCAGAAGTCATCAGCCTGCTCAGAACGGTGTGGTATAGCACAGGAATAATTTGTTTGCTGTCCAGGTACCATGTGCTATCAAGAAACCAGGCACTAGATGATGCAAGTGCCTTCCTGTGCAGGATCTGTTTCTTCACAGCCTGTCTCCTCTCAGGGTGAGCAGTGTTGAGGAGGGTCAGTCACCACTGAGCTGGGTTGACTCTGCAGCTTCTCAGCCCTAATACAAATGTATGCAACCGATAAGCTGTCAGGCATCCCCATCCAATCTGCTCTGGGGGAAAAAATATAATATTTTTCACTCTGCTGCATTCACTTGAAATCTTCTTTTGTCTAAACATTGATTTTGCCTGACTAACGGAAGTGGCCTAATTACAGCCTGTTTCTGAACAGTTTTGGAATTGCTGGTCATTCCAGGCTACTCACAAGGCAGAAGTGTATTAAAATATTTTACTTGATTTATTCAATTCAGTGTCTCAAAGGAATATTCACAGGAAAAGATGCTGTGAAATCAGAAGTAAGATGTTTAGTCTTGACTCTAATGACTCTCTGTGGTTATATTTAAGCATTATTAGATATGATTAAGTGCACAATCAATAGACAGACCTGTTTTTATGCATTGCACTTCGGATTCACAGAAGGCTGCTGCGATATGTATGACACAATGTGCGTAATGTGATGGAAATCTATTAACAGGTGAAAAACAGGCTGGTACGTGAAACACTGTCTGAAAAGGGCAATCAGTTCTTCCTTGGGATCTTATTCATTAAACAACAAAAGGGAGCCCACACAGATAAAGGCTGAACCATTCATTTGGAAATTTTTAATATCTTCCCTAAGGGAAGCTAAAGAATATTTTTAAAATATACACTAGCTACATCGTTATAAATCCCTCTTTCTTTGGCCTAAAATATGTGTTTCTCTAGTACATCCTACATGCTTACTAATGCGAAGGAAGTTAAGCTCACAGAACTTGTCTGGAATGGGGAAGGTTTTTCTCCAGTTCTACAGGTAGGAACACTTTTGGACAAAGCAGTTGAGGACTTCACTCAGGATCATGCTGGAGTTCTACAAGTGCAGGTGGGAATGGATTGACGGTTCCCAAAGCAGAGATCATAGAATCATAGAGTTGTTGGAGTTGGAAGGGACCTCTAGAAATCTAGTCCAATCCACCTGCTAAAGCAGGATTGCCTAGAGCACGCTAAGCAGTGGAGGTTTAACATGCAAACCTCACAGTTCAGAAGCACACGCCAGGGAAACACAGAGAGATCTGCTAAGACATCTGAGGCATTCCACAATTATGAAAAGACATGCTGTTGGACACAATCTTCAAAGCTCTGGCTGTCTCTGGCCAGTCTCAAGGTCCTGAGAAACCAGCAAAGTGACACCTTAAGCATGCCACAGTGCCTTGAGGTTATAGGTGCCATCCTCTTCCATGTGACCAGTGCTGCAGCTGAAGTTTTCAGGAACTGCACCTCAGCAGCTCCCTTGCAAAGCTCAGGCGGGGTATCTGTGTTGTGGCCGTTTTCAGTGAGATGATAAAATATGGGCCCAGAGACTATCGGAAAAATGACAGTGCTGTCACTGCACTGGAGCCAACTTTTGAATGCAGAGATCATCATCTGCCTAGTTCTGGGCAAAGCAACACTTTCTGCAAAGTGTTTCATTAATTTGGATCCAAAGCCTTTCTATTTTGATTTTCCTTTTTTAACTTCTGCAGTGTTTACACGTGTCCAATGAAATGGGCTGCCTGATCAAATCATAGAACCACAGAATCATAGAATCACTACAGACTGGAAGGGACCTCGAAAGATCATCTAGTCCAATCCCCCTGCCACAGCAGGATCACCTAGACCAAGTCACACAGGAACACATCCAGGTGGGCCTTGAACATCTCCATTGATGGAGACTCCACAACCTCCCTGGGCAGCCTGTTCCAGTGCTCCATCACCCTCACTGTGAAGAAGTTCCTTCTCAGGTTGATGTGGAACCTTTTATGTTCCAGCTTACAACCATTGCCCCTCATCCTATCACTACATGACACCGAGAACAGCCCAGTTCCATCACTGCGGGACTTCCAGATTTGTGCACAACTGGCTTTCTTTCCAGACTCCCCTACACTGCTTTTTCTCCTTCCTAATCTGGCAAGTTACGCTTCTAAGAGTGCATCTAACCCATCATGCTTCCTAGAGAGCCTTCCCCTTGACTACTAACAGGCTGAAAAAGAGCTTGTGATCTGCTATTTGGGCTATCCCTTCCAGACCACTCTTCTCTTTACATAATTTTCTTACTGTTCCTTTTCTTTAGTACATACTCTGCTCTGAGTTGCACTCAGTCCTGGTGGGTTCTGGTTTTGTACCTGGAAATGAGTTCTGCAGCATGTTTGCAATCAGTCTATTACTTCCAAAATGCATCCAATACACTGTACAAGTGTTATGGTCAATTGAATCAATTTTCACAGAATCACAGAATGTTAAGAATTGGAACCTCGAAAGATCATCTAGTCCAATCTCCCTGCCACAGCAGGACCACCTAGACCAAGTCGCACAGGAACACATCCAGACGGGTTTTAAATGTCTCCAGAGAAGGACACTAAGGATTTCCCAGATATTTGGCATCCTGACAGGTTATGTGTGAAAATGATTGTCTCGTGGGCAGAGTTAGATCTTACAGTGTATCAAAAATGAGCATCATCAGACATAATGAGGACTGTGAGAGATGCAGTAACACCACACCCATGGTGACCAGATGTTACTGCAAGGAATATCACAGTAGACCAGCTTGGTAGAGACCCCAAGGATCATCGAGCCCAGCCTGTTATCTTAAAAATTCTATGATTCTGCATGCCATTGTTTCCATAAGATTACAGCCAGCCCAGATAACTAGAACAATAAGGAGGTAATTGTCTGGTTATCACCTCAGGCTTGTTGATGCTGACGTGTTTGATGTTTGTAGTGATAGTGGCTCATCACTTCTCTGGCAGAAATAGGCCAAATTCATTCAACAGGAAAAAGTGGCATTTCCCATGCCTAGAAAATCAAATGCCTGAAGGAAAATGCAGACCTGCACACAAGCCACCATCATTTGGCAGGAAGCACAGGAAGATAAAGGACAAAATTCCCACTTCCTCACTCAGATGCTCAAATCTGCATCTTTTCCTCTGAGTCTTGCTGCTGGTTCTCCTCCCTGTACAAGCGAAGATGCACATTCTGCATTTGTATAGCTACAAGTTCTCAAGTGCCTGACACTTAACAAAGCACAAAAAAACGGAAAAGAAACAAAAAATTGATGGCAGATGGTGTAATAGGACAAAGCTGAATCTCAGGATTAACCAGACCATAATAGAAGCTGTCATTACAGGTTGTCATCACTGGAGAGTTATTTATTAGCTCTAAACAAACAGTGTTCCCTTCAGATACCAAATGTCAAATGTTTTAATATGTAGAAACCCAGTCTTCCTCTTCCAGCTGCTCCCATTTTGTCCTGCCAGCTGTACTGTCTCATCTTCTAAGACCTGCCAAAGAGCCCAACATTAACATACCTTATTATGCACATTATTCTGCCAAAAGAGGCCAGATGAGGCCAAATCATTCTGATAATAAGCCCTGCTGTCATTAAATACTATTATGCATGCTACTGTTGATCCTAAAACCTTTCTGGAATATTAATGGGGCCATCCTTGGCATGTGCTGCTCATCCTCTGGAGTAAGTGAATTTGGCACTTACTAGATCTGTCTACAGTCTGGAGGGATCTGTTACTGTATTGGTCAATCCTGTAAGTCGGGGGGAAAAAATGAAATGGCTGGTATGCAAAAGGTTTCCAGTTCTGGGAAGAATTCCTTCTCCTTTAAAAATTATGCAGCTCAAGGAATCACGGTTTGGGAGACTGATTTGGACCCTTAGCAGTAAAGAAAGGGAGAACAAAGGAGGAACTTGCCTGAAGATGATCCAAATGTTTTACCCCTTTTCTGAAAACCTTTCTTAAGGTCAATTTGAAATGAAACTGTCATTTTGAGATGAGAAGCTGAAAATGCCATCATTACAACAGAAGCAGAGTCATTTTAAATTCTCTGAATGCTTTCCCCCCCCCTTTTTTAAAACTGAGACAAAGTATGACACTTTGACCTCAGGTGCTTAACCTAGTCAACTAGTATGTTTTTTCTGTTATTTTCTTGCTTGGAGAAAAAGTAGTCATCTGCTCTAAGTGTTCTACCTTTGCAGGAGAGCACTTGACATTTGTCTTGATATTGGAACATTCTCATCTGCTGTATCAAGTTATTTATAGCTTTAAAATCCAATTGTTTTTCCTGTCCATTTCTGCAAGCCTTTCAACAGCTTTTATGTAGCATGATTGCCATGTAGCAGCAACAAAGAAAAGTGGTGGGGGAAAGTGCTGTAATTGCTTGGCTGTAACGTGACTATGAATTCAAGCACTGCATCTGCTACAGGCGACCCCTTCTCAGATATCTAAAGGTGGAAGCCTCACTTGCTATGATTAAGTAGTCAGAATCTCAGCCAACCTTCCAACCTTATATGGGGACAGGCAAAAGCAGAGTCAATCATGCAGCATGGGGAACAAACAGGAGGAGTTAGAAATCTGTGTCCAGTCAGGTTATTATGATCTGGTAGCAGGCACAGAGACATGGTGGGACAGCTTGCATGAATGCAATGTGGCCATGGAGGGCTATGTCCTTTTCAGGAGACACAGGCCAGAAATGCAGGGTGGTGGAGTTGCTCTTTACATGAGAAAGCAACTGCAATGTATCCAGGGGGATAAAGAGAGAGTTGAGAGTTTGTGGGCACGGATCAAGGGGCAGGCTGGCATCGGTGACACCTATTACAGGAAAGTGGTTGTCTATATCAGGACAAGGAGGGTGATGAGGTCTTCTACAGGCAGCTGACAGCAGCCTCACAGCTACAGGCCCTGGTTCTCATGGGGGAATTTAACTACCCTGAGATTTGCTGGAAGTCCTACTCAGCCAGCCACCCACAGTCCAGGAGGTTCCTCCAGTGCATTGGGGACAACTTCCTGATGCAAGTGTTGGAGGAGCCCACTAGGAGAGGAGCGCTGCTGGATCTTGTACTCAGCAACAAAGCGGGTCTGGCTGAAGACAGCCTTGGGTGCAGTGACCGTGAGATGGTGGAGTTGAGAGTGTTGTGTGGTGGTAGAAACAGAATACCTGGCAGAATCACAACCCTGGACTTCAGGAGGGCCAACTTTGGCCTTTTCAAGCAATTGCTGGGGAAATTCCCATGGTACAGGTTACTTGCAGGTGAAGGGGCCCAAGCTGGTTAACATTCAAAGACCACATTTTGAAGCACAAGACAAGAACATTCCAACAGTAGGCAGTCAAGTAAGGGAGCCAGAAGACCTGCATGGTTAAACAGTGACTGGAACAGAGGAGGTTCCACATCAATGTGAGAAGAAACTTCTCCCAGTGAGGGTGACAGAGCACTGGAACAGGCTGCTCAGGGAGGTTGTGGAGTCTCCTTCTCTGGAGATGTTTGGAACCCATCTGGACGTGTTCTTTGTGACTTGGTCTGGGTGGTCCTGCTGTGTCAGGGGGATTGGACTGGATGATCTTTCGAGGTCCCTTCCAGTCCCTAATGTTCTGTGAGTCTGTGAGTCTGTGAGCTCCAGCTTGTTGGTGATGACAAGGTCCAGTTTAGCACCTCTCCTCTTTGGCTACTCTAGGACTTGAAGAAAAAGTATAAGGAGAAAAAAGCTATGCCCATTGATGTTTCTGGAATATAGTATTTACTCAGTGTACATGACCTGACAAGTCTTATCTCTGCGTTTTGTGATCTCCTTTACATTCAAGGGCAATGAGAATGTGCTAAAACTTGCAGGGATATAGGGCTGAGCCACAAAGGGGTTTTAAAAGCCTCAGTGACCATGCAACTCTCTGTTGCTGTGCTATTGGAGTACCTAATGGCCCTGTGAAACATCTGCTTGCCATAGTTTTGCTTTGGCAATGCTGAAGGTCTTAATCACAGTTTACTGAAAGTCATTCCATATGTGTGCTTGTACGCTTAGTGTCAGTGTGGTTATTCATATATTTTTGCAGAAGAAAAAGTGAACTCTAGTGTTTTTCTTTTCTTGTATAAACCCTCTGCAGTCTGGTCTCTATTCAGACCTCAAGGCCACATTTGACAGGAGTTAGCTCTTTTTAACCAGGTTTTTATGGTAGTTATTTCATCATCACTTGCATCACCTAGGAAGGCTGAGATGCCTCCCCAAAGCATGTGATCACAGCAGTTTAAGGTGATGGGAGGGTGGAGGGGTGAAAAGAGAGTTTTATGAGATCAGCATGTGGGAGGTCTGTGCCAGAAGAAGGTGCTTTCCAAGCAAAACTACTGCAGGCAGCAATGGGAGAGTAGCTAGGGATCTGCTTTTCCCCATCTGAGACCTTGGCTGCTTCAGGGCCATGTGGCTGCACTGTGCCTTCAGATGACCTTCAAATGGGGCAGACTGTGGAGCCACACAAGGCAGAGCTGGCCCTGTAACCAATGCTCCCCTATGGCTGACCTCCAGATGTAGGGCTTAGTCTACCTGAGAGTCATGTTCTTTGCAACTTCTTCCTGGCCTTTTGCTGCCTCCAATGGGCTTCTCTAGCACCCAGAGAAGTTTGGCTGCAGGTAGCTCATGGGAACATGTAGTAGCTACACAGTGGTGTTGGTGCAGCTCTTGCTGTGGGAGGACTGTGACCCCTGAACTCCTCTGTAGAGAAAGGAGAAGTGGTGAAACCTCCATCTAGGGAGGTGTGGCTGCCAGTGTGGCTAAGGAGCTGCGACTAGGTGAGCAGCTTGTCATCCCCATTCCCCTGCTGTTGTCTCCCTGGGGAGCAGCTTTCACCCAGAGGCTCCAGGGCCATTGTGCTGATGCCCTCCTGGTCAGTCCAGAAAATCCGACTTGAGTTGCTGTGCCTCTCCACTCCACAGATATGGAGATGCCTGGGAAGGATGTGACAGCACTTTGCAGATATTTTCTGCCTCTTAAATGTTCCAAGCATGCCAGTGATGCAGCAGCTCTCTGTGAGGGGTACTGCCAGTGCCTGGATGTGTCTGTACAGTAGAACTCTCCCGCATATGTAGATTTGCAGACTGCTCATATGAAGATATATGTATTTGTCAGAGCAGTAATTTATTCCCCAGCTGCTGGTAGGACCAGAAAAGGCTAAGAAAACAGCAGAAGATATGAGGAGGGAAGCAAGAAGCAGATGTCAGGAGTGCAGAACGAACTCTGTGGGGAACTGCTTTGGAGGAGTTTATCAGTGCAGTGGTACGTGGGCTTGGCAAATGGACCCGAATGGTCTGAACTGAGTGTCAAAGGGTTTATTGCGAGATTAAATTAACCATTTAATTTAGTTAATGTGCTAATGGGCTGAAACAAAAACAAAACAAGGGGGATTTGAAAGTCACTTATAAATTGCAGGCAAAAACCTAAAACTAACTTGATTTGGGGAAAAAACAAGATACATTTAACTGGTCCACATAAAACCCCCACATAAAGGCATGCAGCAATTAAGCACATGTTCTTACATAACTGGGCCAAACTGCTATCTCAAACCCCTCAAAGAGAAGAGACTTCCAGCAGTTCTTGCATCCTGTGGAAACAATCAGTCCATTCAGTCCCTACACAGGTCCCTCAGTGTTGGTGGAGACAATTCTCTGTTTCATGTTCTTCCAAACCACTCCTTGATTTCCATCTTTCTGATTCTTACAGCCACAAATTAATGAAGAACAATCTGCATTTCAGCAAACAATGGAATTCAGGTGAAACCTAAACCTTCCTTCCACTGATATTCTTTCGCCATTCACCACGTTCCCAGGGTAAGATGGCTGCCATGCCTAGTGCAGCATGTGTCTCTCTTCAAACAGCAGTCTGAAAGCGAAGCAAAACCGGAAACTTTAAACTGGAAGCTCCATTTTCCAGAGCTGAAAAAATTTCACAAATTGCCATAGCAACTTCCCAATGCCTCAGGCCAAGAAACCTGCTCGAATTTCAATCCATGACACTAAGGAGCACTGGGTGTCCAGGGTGACTGCAGCAGCTGGAGTGAGAAAGCTGTTTTTCTGGAGCTCTTTGGGGAGCTCACTCCCAAAAGGCAGGGGAAGAACACCCAGAGGAGAGCTTCCATTCCCTTGGAGAGCACTGAAGACGCTTTAGGAGAATGGCGTGGCAGTATATTGGGTGTTCTGGAAAAATCCTCTGAAGGAAGATCAATGTTTTGCAAGAATGACAACTAGCACCTCAATTTAAGACTACAAGAGAAAAGAAAGAGTTGTGTCATCTCATATTCTTGTCATGCCATTGCTGATTCACTAGTTAATTAAAAAAGATATTTTTAATCATAGTCATGTTTCATAACATCTTGGATTGGGATGTAGGTACTATGGCCACACCATGAGATGCTTACTTCTACATGCACAAAAATGAGCTCTTGCTTGTATGATATGTGAAATTTGCTGATTTGGTCTAGGTATTTGATGTCAATCAACAACTTCAGCTGAAAAGATTGAAAGTGTAACCTTGTTTACTGTCAGTTATAAAGCTTATAACTAATGAAACTGACAAGCAATCTTGGTTGGCATTTGAAGTTTTGGGTTAAAATACAGAATTTTTCAACTATGTTTGGAAATGCATTTTCCTTTTTTCTTGGTAGTTAATGAAACTGGAAGGAGCAACTAATGACCTAAAAACTATAAAAAGTTGCTTTTTGTTTTCAATGACAATCAACCAATTTACTGAAAAAAATCAGTTTGCATCCTTTGGATTCCACAATCTTCAATGTCTTTTTATGATCCAAGCCTCAAGAAAGAGTCCTCCAGAGGAAAGTGAAGAGTTCCTTCTGAAGAACCCCTTCTGACTTATTTCAAAATTAACCAGAAGGATCAGATCAGAGCACGTGTCTCAAAGATGGCCGTGTTGCACAAATACAGATGTCTGTATGGCACAGTTATTCCAGTTTATCCTTCTACTTCTTCTCCAAGAGAAAATGTAGGTGTGAGCACTTGTGGGACTTCTTTGCAGAACCTGAGCTGATAGGATTAGAATGATGTGTCAAGCTGGTAAAAATAAGGGTAAGAATTTTGCTTTATCAAGACTGCAGTTTAGAAAATTCCTGCCGTAACCTAGACACCTGAGTTTTTTCAGCTACAGCTTATGACATACCTTACCAACACTCAGAACAAGTGCTGTTCCCCAGACGTTGCACATCACATACCCCATCTTTCAGCAAAGGATTTGTGAAAGAACCATGTTAAAATAAAACTGACAACTTCTTAGGTAACAATTTCTGTCAGCAAAAGGAAACCAACACAGAACACATGCCTAAAATCAGAATCAGGATAAAGGGCCCAAGTATTTTTAGATTGTTTGGGTTCCCAGCCTGAGTGAGGGAATGACTCCAATTAAATTTAGACAAGCCACAGCCATACTTTCTGTGGTTGACTTCATTTGTACATCTCACATCTTTGAGCAGCTCTTCTCGATCGCACACAGGCAGCTTTGTTTAGAGCGTGGGGAAGGATTAAATGGTTTCCACTGAAGGGGGGGGAGAGAAAGCAAAGGAAGGCATTTTCTTCTTCATGATCCTTGTCTACAGAGGAAGCTTTATAGCTTCACAAGGGGGTACAATATGCTCAGGATATATCAGTCTTTCCTTCCAGGAAGACAGATGAATCACCTGCTTCCTCTAGAAGGGAGATGTTTAAATCCTCTCTGTTCATTAGGAGTAGGGAGCAGCTTTCTTATTATAATGCATATTAGTAATAATCCCAGCAAGAATAGTAGCACATGCAGTTGATGCTTCAGATTGGCCACTGGTGCTGGCAGAAGGCATCTTGAGGAAAGGCCCATTTTTCATGAATAAAGCAAAGTACAGTGTTCCAGCAATTCAATGCCCAGGATATGAAGCCTGGTTCATTCTGCACACACATTAAATTAGGAACTGAGAGCGCATCTTCTGGAGAAGTGGGCTTTAAGAAACACCTACAGTAAAACATGCATGTGTGGACTTCAGCCCACCCCTGTGCAAGAAGACATTTCAATACATTGTAATAGCAACAATTAATCTGCTTAAATCCTTACTAAAAGCCAAGTTTCTGTCAGAAACGCCCCAGAATATGTGTGGTTTGCAAATCAGGCTGCAAAGTTAAACATTGCTGTGTAGCCTCAAGAAGGGCTATGAAGCTCCACTGTAAATTTGATATTGACAATTATTTCTGTGCTGGCAGAACTAACCAGCTTTAGCTGGTGGTTTTGTGCAAACAGGGAGTAAGAACATGCAACTCACACCAGAGAATTTCCAAGATGAGTATAAACTAAGCCAGTGAAGGGCAAATGAAGCCCAAGGAAAGGACAATATCATGTCAACCCAAAACTATTTTTATGGTGGATCGTTTGATCTTCAGGCAATTTGTTGATTATAATAAATTGCAAATATTTCAGAAGGCTGCATACTTCATTCTATGATAAAGTCAGGAATTCCTCTGTTGTGGTTTGAAAATTGCTAGCGTTTTCAAACTTACAGCAGTTCTGCTTTCATGAAGAATAAAAGAAAAGGAGTTGTTTTGTTTTGGAGGACTCCTCCCCCGTAGGGGACTTGTCCTGGGGGAAGGTGTCTCTGGTCCTGGACCTGCCCCGGATGTCCGTGTCGGGTGAGCCAATGAAAAAGCAGAGCGGGTGGTTTGTTTTGAGAAAAGGAAGGAAGTAGAGAAGAAGAAGAAGGAGGAAGTATGTAGCCTGCTCGTGTG